>PVIA01007146.1:0-87305 GCA_004024845.1 Tonatia bakeri | reverse complement strand
AAAAAGAAGATTAAAAATATGAACAGTAAAAAAAAAAAGTCATCAAATGGAGGGTTAGCAACAGGGAAGGAGGAGGAGGAAGGAGGGGGAAAAGATATAGAGAATAAGTAGCATAGACAGTAGGTAGAAAATAGACAGGGGGAGGGTAAGAATAGTATGGGACATGTAGACACTAAAGAACTTATGTCACATGGACATGAACTAAAAGGGGAATGAGGGTGGGAGGGGGTGGGCAGGGTGGTGGGGAGTGAAGGGGGAAAATGGGCCAACTGTAATAGCATAATCAATAAAATAAAGAATTAAAAAATATTCTAACAATAGACCACAATTACCAATCATTTTCCTTTTCTTCACTGTTTCAAAACAATCCTGCAGGGGGCAAACTTTTCCAAGTATTCCAGGGGAGGATCACTGTAGCTTTCCCTAGCCTATCCTAGTAACTTGACAATAGCAGGCCAGTGCGGCAGTGTTAGGTAGTTGCACTGTGTGAGGTATCAAGATTGGCACTTACTTCTAAAATCCAAGAAGGCTTAACAGAGGTCCCCTGGGGCAATGTCATCATTTGGGAAGATAGTCAATTGACTACAAGGTAATTTCCTTTTCTAGGTACCAATAATTGCTATATAATGATTTACTTCTACCACTAGCTTCTTCAGATACCATATGATAATGAAATATTTCATGTAATGTCAAAATGAAAAAGATTTTACTCAAATAATAAAGACATAGTCCAGCTGTCTCACAGGTTAGATTTAAATATTCCACATTATGCTTCTGGTCAAGATGGAGGCATAGGTAGACACACTTCGCCTCTTTGCACAACCATAAGAAAGATCACAACGAGCCTCAAAACAAAAAACACCCAGAACTGCCAGAAAATCAAACTGCATGGAAGTCCAACAACCAAGGATTTAAAGAAGCCACATTCGTCCAGATGGGTAGGAGGGGTGGAGATGGGGAGCTGGGGCAGGGGGAGAGGATGCACCATGGCAGTGGCCAGCAGAAAGCGTGTTCCCACCTTTGTGTGTGGTGGATAAAAATCAGGAGAGATACCTGGTGAGCGATCCCAACCCCAGGCCAGATCGCACAGCCCAGGGTTCCAGCGCTTGGAAAATAAAGCCTCACCCTTCTGGCTATAGAAACCAGTGGGCATTGGGATAGTGGAAGTAACCGCTGGTCTCTCAGGAGAGTCCATTTAAAGGGCCCATACAGGCCTAGAACAGATTCGAACCCACCCACTCTGGGAACTGCCACCAGGGCAACAGCTAGAGGGGTGCCACCCACATCTGGGAAGTGGGTGAAGTGACTGGAAATGGAGTGAGCGCCAAGTAAGTCTCCAGAAGCCAGGCAGTGGCACTGTCCCCTCTCCAACCTTGCACATACAGGGCCACAAAGTGGTGAAGCGGGTTGCCTCGCCCTGATGATTACCTAAGGCTTTGCTCCATGCAAAGTAGCAGACACACCAAGACAGGGCGTCATAGCAGCTCTACCTAAAACACAGAAACAAACACGGGGAGGCTGCCGAATTCAGGAGACAAAGAAACATGGCTCAAATGAAAGAACAGAACAAAACCCCAGAAAAAGAACTAAACAAAATGGAGATAGCCAATCTGTCAGATGCAGAGTTCAAAACACTGGTAGTAAGGATGCTCAGAGATCTCACCGACTACAGCAAACGCATAAGGGAAGAAATGAAAGCTACACCAATGAAATAAAGAAAAATCCACAGGGAATAAACAGTGAAAGGAAGGAAGCCAGGGTTCAAATCAATAATTTGGAACATAAGGAATAGTCAACCAGTACAGAATGAAGAAACAAGAATTCAAAAAAACGAGGAGAGTATAAGAAGACTCTGGGACATCTCCAAAAGTGCCGACATCCAACTCATAGGGATGCCAGAAAGAGAAGAGGAAGAGCAAGAAATTGAAAACTTACTTGAAATAATGAAGAAAAACTTCCCTAATTTGGCAAAGGAAATAGACATACAAGTCCTGAAAGCACAAAGTCCCAAACAAGTTGGATCCAAAGAGGACCACACCAAGAACATCATAATTAAAATGCCAAAGGTTAAAGATAAAGAATCTTAAAAGCAGCAAGAGAAAAGCAGAGAGTTACTTACAAAGGAGTTTCCATAAGACAGAAGCTGATTTCTCAAAGAAACTTTGCAGGCTAGGAGGGACTGAGGAGAAGTACTCAAATGGATGAAAAGCAAGGACCTACAACCTAGATTACTCTGTCCAGCAAAGCTATCATTTAGAATGGAAGGGCAGATAAAGTGCTTCCCAGACAAGGTAAAGCTAAAGGAGTGCATCATCACTAAGCCCTTCTTATATGAAATGTTAAAGGGACTTATTTAAGAAAAAAAGATCAAAACTATGAACATTAAAATGACAACAAACTCACAACTACCAACAACTGAATCTAAAAAAAAACAAAACTAAGCAAACAACCAGAACAGGAACAGAATCATAGATATGGAGATCATTTGGAGGGTTATCAGTGGGGAGGGGGAGGAGGGAGAATGGGGAAAAAGATACAGGGATTAAGAAGCACACCTGGTAGGTACAAAATAGACAGGGGGATGTTAGGAATGGTATATGAAATGGAGAAGCCAAAGAACTTATATACATGACCTATGGACATGAAGTAAGGGGGTGTATTGCTTGAGAGAAGAGGGGTTCCAGGCAGAGGGGTGCAAAGAGGAAAAATTTGGGACAACTGTAATAGCATAATCAAGAAAATAACTTAAAAAATTCCACATTAAAACACATGTTTGACAGTAATTGATTATAAAAATAATCATTAATCACTTCCACCTATAGTCCAGTGTTTTGGACTATTCACCCCTAAAGTCATCAAGTCAGTCATCTAAGTAGATTCAGGCCCAGCCTCTTTCCCTCAGAAAGGTACAACACATCCCAAATTCGGATTCTTCCTTTTGGTAAGGGCAGAAAAACCATGAAAAGGTAGAAGTTTTTCTTCTCTAAAACTCTGAAGACTATGGGGAGACTTCCGGCCAAGATGGAGGCATAGGTGAACACACTGTACCTCCACGCACAACCAAAATAGGGAGAACAACAATTTAGAAACAGAATAACATCCAGTAATGACAGAAAATTGATCTGAATGGAAGTTGGACAATCAAGGAGTTGAATTACACCAGTGCATCTAGACCGGCTGGAGGGGTGGAGACGAGCAGCCAGGTGCAGGTCCCAGCACAGAGAGCAGAGAGCAGTGGGACCGGGCTTGTGAGGCATCCGGGGCATGCAAGACTGGAACAGGTGGACCCTGAGTGCGCAGGTGGCAGCTGGCAGACCCCGGACCAGGGGTGGCAACCAGCAACCAGCAGACCCTGTGAGGCGGCGACTGTAAAGCAAGGCAGTGTGCACAACCCAGGTTCATAGCACTGGAAAATAGAGCCTCAGGACACTGACTGAGGTAACCTGTGGGAGTCGAGGTGCACGGAGAAACATCAGCCTCATAGGGGAGGTTCTTGGAGGGTCCCACGGCGTGCACAAGCCCACCCACATGGGAACTGTCACCAGAGGGGCCCAGTTTGCTTGGGGGAAGCAGCAGAGGGTACTGAGGTCCCACGGAGAACAGAGCAACCACCATTGTTCCCTCTCGACCCCGCCCCGACATACAACGTCACAACCCAGTGACTGGGGTGTCCAGCCCTGCTGAACACCTAAGGCTCCACCCACCCCTTACTGTAACAGGTGTGACCAGACCAAAAAAAAAAAAAAAGATGGCTCAAACAGAAGAACAAATCAAAGCACCAGAATCGATCATTTTAAGTGACCGAGAGATAGCCAACCTATCAGATGCACAGTTCAAAACACTGGTGATCATGATGCTCACAGAATTGGTTGATTTTGGTTGCAAATTAGATGAACAAATGCAGGCTACAATAAGAGAAATGAAGGAATTAAAATAAAATTGGAAAAAAAAGAATTAAAAAAAAGAGAGAAATGAAGGAAGATGCACAGGGAACCAATAGTGATGGAAAGGAAACTGGGACTCAAATCAACAGAATAGACCAGAAGGAAGAAAGAAACAACCAAACAGAAAAGAAGGAAGAAATAAGAATTCAAAAAAATGAGGAGAAGCTTATGAACTTCCAGGACATCTTTAAACGTTCCAATATCTGAATTATAGGGGTACTAGAAGGGGAAGAGGAAGAGCAACATGTGGAAAAGTTATTTGAACAAATAATAAAGGAGAACTTCCCCATTCTGGCAAAGGAAATAGCCTTCCAGAAAGTCCAGGAAGCTCACAGAGTCCCAAAGAAGTTGGACCCAAGAAGGAACACACCAAGGCACATCATAATTACATTAGCCAAGGTAAAAATGAAGGAAAGAATCCTAGAAGCAGCAAGAGATAAGGAGACAGTAACCTACAAAGGAGTTCCCATCAGACTGTCAGCTGATTTTTCAAAAGAGAACTTACAGGCAAGAAGGGGCTGGAAAGAAGTATTCTAAGTCATGAAAGGCAAGGACCTGCATCCAAGATTGCTCTATCCAGCAAAGCTTTCATTTAGAATGGAAGGGCAGATAAAGTGCTTCTCAGATAAGGTCAAGTTAAAGGAGTTCATTATCACCAAGCCCTTATTTTATGAAATGTTAAAGGGACTTATCTAAAAAAAGAGGTAAGAAAAAGAAGATAAAAAAATATGTATAGTAAAATGACAGCAAACTCACAATTATTAACAACCACAACTAAAACAAAAACAAAAGAAACTAAGCAGACAACTAGAACAGGAACAGAACCACAGAAATGGAGATCAGATGGATGGTTAGCAACAGGGGAGTGGGAGGAGGAGAGAGGGGGGGAAAAGGGACAGAGAATAAGTAGCATAGACAATAGGTAGAAAATAGACAGGGGGAAGGTAAGAATAGTATGGGAAATGTAGAAGCTAAAGAACTTATGACACGTGGACACGAACTAAAGGGGGGAATGTGGTTGGGAGAGGGTGTACAGGGTGGAGGGGAGTGAAGGGGGGAAATGGGACAACTGTAATAGTATAATCAATAAAATATATTTAAAACAAAACAAAACAAAACAAAACAAAAAACTCTGAAGACTATGGTGACAGAAGATTTAACTTTGGGTGGTGGGCCCACAATGCAATTTACAGATGAGGTATCCCAGAATTGTGCACTTGAAACCCATATAATTTTATTAACCAAATGACATCCCAATACATTTAACTAAAAAAATAAAACTACTGAAGAAGCAGCAAATGAAATTGTGCTACTTGCTAGTTTCCAGTTCAGAAGTTACTGGCAACAAAACTTCATTTATTTAGTATACTGTCATGAAATTAGATATTCTGTATGCCTGGATTTACCAAATAAATAGTGTTTATGAAGTAAGGTGCCAAATATTTTTATTTCTGAAAAAAAATTAATCAAAAGCATTTACTGTTTTTTTTGTTTGTTTTTAGCAAGTGTCCATTAAAGTGATCTGATTTAACCTTTTAGTAGGAGTGCAGGGTCTTCATCAACTCTCTATTCATCCTCTATAAAAATAGGGTGGTTGTACTCTAAGAAAACACAACTTTTAAAAAGCTGGGTTTGTTGAAATATAATTTACTTGCAATAAAATTCGCCCTTTTTAGTATATAGTTCTGAGTCCTGAAAACTGCTTTTAGTGATATAACCACGTCTGTAATGAAGAGAAAGACCAGTTCCATCACTTCCCATGTTCCCTGGTCCTTCCTTTGAGTCAGCCCCTACCCTTCCCTTTCCCAGGCTCAAATACCAGTGATGCCACGATGCTACTGCCTGTTTTTGTAAATAAAGTGTTACTGAAACACAGCCACGCCCAAGTATTTACTTGTTATCTATGGCTGCTTTCATGCTGTGACAGCAAAGTTCAGGAGTTGCCACAGACACTGGCAAAGCCTAAAACAGAAAGTTTGCTGACTTCTGTTGTAGACTATAATATGATGATTTTCCTTTTAACCTTTTTTGTCCTTAAAATATGCTACCATTTCTTAAAGCACCTGTGTATAACAAACTCCAATTCTCTTTTTCAGCTATGACTCTGCTCTGATCTGATGCTAATGTGGACGTACTGTGGACTGTAAGCAAAGGATAGCTGATTTTATGGCATTCGTACCCCTCGCTTTTTAGATAGGGGTTGAGACGGTTAAAAGTTTGCTGAATAAATGCTACACTGAACTACACTGAGATAGCAAAGACAGACTATGTTGTTTGATGTTTACAATTCTATCATTCAAAAAATTAAAATCACTCCTAGGGAGTATTGTAAAATTCCACTGTGAGCCCTTTGTATTTTATACAAATAATGCTAGTTTGCAAGCAGTCAACTTACTAGGAGGACGCTTTCCTTCAGGCATAATTGTGCTGCTTTCTGAGTAATTAGTGTTGATTTAGTGACTTCTTTTAAAAAGATACCAATAGTGTATAACGTAGTTCGTAGAAACAATAATGCATGCCGTGTTAGAGCTTGAAGAAAACTGAAGTACCTCGGTGGGTAACGGCTTTAAGGTAGGGCGATGCAAAAGAACTGGTAATTACCTGGCAAGGAATTGCACCACCCCATTCTTGCTGAACGATGTTGCAAACACCAGCTAATGCAGACTCCAAGCAGGTTTTATCATAATCATCCATATTACTTAGTGCTTCCTAATTGAATAAAAGATAAAATTGCTCATTTTAATTTATCAGAAAACAACATAAACTGTTAACAGCACGAATGTTACACAGGGGACATTGTTTCTGAGAGTCCCAAAGCATAGGTTCTTAAAAACAGTAAAACAGACTTCTTCAGCTATAAAGGATCATTACAAGAGCTCCCCCTTACTCTGTCCTCTGACCAGTCGGGAGTGAACAGCCCATCAAGTTCATACGTTTATCAGTAGACCTTGAAGGAAATAATTGAACTTAAGCACTTTTAAATACATCACAAAAATGCCAAAATTTGTGGAGGACTAACTAGATCCTAAACACCACTGTAGGCACTTCACATTCAGCTAATCATCACAACACCCCATACACCATGAATCTACTTTTATTTTTACTTTTTAAGTATATTTTATTGATTATGCTATTACAGTTGTCCCATTTCTTTCTCCACTTTATCCCTCTCTTCCCTGCACCCTCCCCCCCACCAGCATTAGTTCATAGGTCGTATGTAAAAGTTCTTTGGCTTCTCCATTTCCTATACTATTTGGAACCTCCCCCTACCTATTTTGTACCTACCACTTATGCTTCTTATTCCCTCTACCTTTCCCCCCATTCTCCACACCCTCCCCACCCGCTGACAACCCTCCACGTGATCTCCATTTCTGTGATTCTGTTCCTGTTCTAGTTGTTTGCTTAGCTTGTTTTTGTTTTTGTCTTTGTTTTTTTTAGGTTCGGTTGTTGGTAGTTTTAAGTTTGTTGTCATTTTACTATTCAGAGTTTTGATCTTCTTTTTCTTGGATAAGTCCTTTAACATTTCATATAATAACGGCTTGGTGATGATGAACTTCTTTAGCTTTACCTTGTCTGGGAAGCACTTTATCTCCCTCCCATTCTAAATGATAGCTTTGCTGGAGAGAGTAATCTTGGATGTAGGTTCTTGTTTTTCATGACTCTGAATACTTCTTTCCAGCCCCTTCCTGCCTGCAAGGTTTCTTTTGAGAAATCAGCGGATAGTCTTATGGGAACTCCTTTGTAGGTAATTGTCTCCTTTCCTCTTGCTGCTTTTAAGATTCTCTCCTCTTTAATCTTGGGTAATGTGATTATGATGTGCCTTGGTGTGTGCTTCCTTGGGTCTGATTTCTTTGGGACTCTCTGGGCTTCCTGGACTTCTGGGAAGTCTATTTCCTTTGCCAGATTAGAGTTCTCCTTCACTGTTTTTTTAAATAAGTTTTCAATTTCTTGCTCTTCCTCTTCTCCTTCTGGCACCCCTATGATTTGGATGTTGGAATATTTAAAGTTGTCCCAGAGGTTTCTAAGTCTTGCCTCATTTTTTTGAATTCTTGTTTCTTCATTCTGTTCTTGTTGAATGTTTCTTTCTTCCTTCTGCTCCAAATCATTTAAGTCCTGGTTTCCATTCTTTCACCATTGGTTCCCTGTATATTTTTCTTTATTTCACTTTGCATAGCCTGCACTTCTTCCTTTATTTTGCGTCTGCACTCTATAATTTCTGTGATCATACTGATTACCAGTGTTTTGAACTCTGCATTTGATAGGTTGGCTATCTTTTCATCTCTTAGTTGTATTTTTTTCTCGAGCTTTGATCTGTTCTTTCATTTGGGCCTTTTTTTTTGGTCTTGATGCACCTGTAATGCTGTAAGGGGCAGAGAACCTTAGGAATTTGCCAGGGTGGGGCAACTCCTATAGTCACTGGGTTGTGGTGCTGTGTGTGGGGGAGGGGTCAGAGAGGGAAGAGTGCTGCTTGCTCGGCTCTCAGCTGGCTTTCAGTCACTTCCCCTGCTACCCACAAGCAAATTGGGCCCTTCTGGTGCTGATTCCCGGATGGGTGGGTTTGTGTACATTCTAGGACCCTGTGGGTCTCTCCAGTGAATTCTCCTGTGAGGCTGGGAGTTTCTCCCGCTGTCCAACCCCCACAGGTTTTTTTAGTCAGAGGTTTTGAGGCTTCATTTCCCCACGCTGGAGCCCTGGGTGGTGGGTCTGTCTTGCTCCCTAGTTCTTCCTCCCGGCTTATCTGCACTTGAATGTGGGACTGACCCATCTTCCAGCTACTGCCTTGCTGCGTGTCCTCTTCCACCAGTCTGGATGAATCTTTCTTCTTTAACTCCTTGGTTGTCAGACTTCATACAGTTCTATTTTCTGGCAGTTCTTGTTGTTTTTTGGTTTTAATTTTGTTGTTGTCCTTCTTTTGGTTGTGTGAGGAGGCAAAGTGTATCTACACCTCTATCTTTAGTATTAACCTATTTTTTAAATGAAGAAACTAAGGTAGAGAATAATTAGGTAACTTTCCCAGCTCTCACGCCCAGAGGTGGCAGGATTTAGATCTGAATCCAGCTGGCCTGACTTCAGGCCTCCTGGTGTTAACAATTACTGTGCACCACTTATAACAATTCTCTAAATTTCAGAACTGCTGAACATCCAAAATCCTTACTTTATTCACTTGTAAGAAATCCAGTGCAATTAAAAAAAAAGGTTTTGAGTCATTTTTAAAAAGTGAGATAATAAAAAGAATGATTTAACAAAACTGTACTACTTATATTTTAAAAATGAAACTACATTGATCCTGGATTTCTAAACTGCCTGGCAATTATGAAACTATTCAATTTAATCTCACACTCACTGACTGCTCACTATGGGTAAGGCACTGTGCTAGGCGCTGGTGGAAATATTAACGATTTAGAGATGTTCTCAGAAAGCAAGTTCTCAAGTATGTCATAGACAATGCCTTTGGAAGATAACACCTCTCAATCAGATTTAAAAATTATAGCTTCTTGGCATCTATAAATCGGAGGCTATTTTTTGGAGCGGTAATAGAAGTTGAATTACTGCAAACTAAAAGTTATTATGAGGAAGGGCTATTTTTCATCTCTTCAAGTTTTATAGGAAAAGAAGTAAAGGGTTGAACCTAAAGATCCTGAACTTGAGGGAACAGGGCACTCTATCCTGAGAGAATTCCAGAAAGCCAAGAGAAGAAATAGGGCAACAACTCACAGCTCTAATTCATAGCTCTACCAAAGGCATAAAGCCTACTGGCTGTGAATCCTTGTTTTATAGCTACACTCAGATATTACACCCATAGACTTATGAAAAAATTCCAAGTTCTCAATATTCAGTTCAATATGGTAACACTTTTGCTCCCTATAAATCTGGACCTTGTATATACAATAACTCATTCTTTTTTGTACCTGTAGAGTGTTATAATCTCTAGTGAAAGGAACCATCAGCTCCCAGAGTGATGAAAAAACCACCAGGGCTGTAAACTCAAGCTTGTAATTTGTGGCCATGTGCTCAAACAGCATCGTCAAACCATGGGCTGCGAGGTGCTTGCGCTGATATTCTTCAGACCCCTCGATGGACACAGGCCGAGTCATGGAGAGGGACACATCCATCACCACCACTGTTGGCATGATGACAGAGATCCCAGTGTTCCCAGTCAGAATGCAACAGCTCTACGAGGAAAATGCTGTAGAAAATTAATGCAGTTAGGCTTATGTCGTGGAAAGTAAAAAGTATTTTTTTCACCATAATTTTAACCCAACTTTTCAGAAATGAGTGAAGGCAAACCCCATTTAAGTTGAGGTGTGGGCAAGTCTGCAGAAAATTCAGTGACAGGCAAGCAAGCAACCAACCAACCAACCTATTAAAATCACCTACTAAAGGGCCATAAATCAAGGACAATCTTAAGTATTTCTATTTTTAAGAAAACATTAAATTCGGGTAGTCTTGGACTTTCACAGTTCCAAATTTTGTACAACTTAATATAACAAACACCCCTGTATCACCTCTCCAGCACTTAATCCACTAGAGACCATTGCTAGCTGTCAGGTGGAGGTGCTTCTGACAGCCAGTCTCAGGCACCATCGCTGCAGTAATCGACACAACAGTATCTGTGCAAGTGTTTAATTATCTTGTTGCATGGTGCCCTCTCTTTTTTAATTAAGATGAATGCAAAACGTAAAAACGAAAGGCGAGTAAAATCATAATCCAAATTAGACAAAGTTGGAAATCATTAAGTACGACAAACGCAACAGACTGCCAGCCTCAGGAGGACTCACGGAACGCAAACAGGAGACAGGCCTCTGACTGTGAGGGAAGAGAATGAAGGTGAAGAATACATCTGACAGCTAGCGTTACCTCTTGAAACTGTGTCTAAGAGTCAAAATGTAGAAGAAATGGAGAAAACAGTGTTCTTTGAAAGCATGGACTGAGAATGAACATGAAGAAACATTTCTGTGCTTGAAAATAAAGAAAAACATTTACAGACCTGCTCTTGGGAGCACAGCTTGCTACTACTCTACCAGTAAGCAAACTACAGTCTAGTGACACAATGAAATATATGAATAACTGACACATGTACATATCAGAAATACTTATATAAAGCATTAGTAACTGAGAAAAGCAAGTCACAGGATTGTATGTATACACTGATTACAACTTCATAAAAATCATATGGTATATGTAAAATTAGGAGAGCCTGAATGGACAAAAGTAGGTTAGAAATTTAATGTTCACTAATTTAATTTTTGGGGACTTCAAAACACTTAACAGTGATCAGACTGCTTGTCTTGGTACAATTTCCAACTTCAAATGTGTGATATTATAAAAGTCCATGTGTGACGAGGCTGTGAGGAAGTCAGAACATATTGGTTCATGGAAACAATGTTATAAACAAGGGCCAGGGACTGGAGTCAGGTAGCAAAAGCCTTTCTAGTACATAATGGCCTGAGATACATTTCAAATACAATAATGCCTCATGTATCTATCCAACATCATTAAAGATTAAACTACGGATATAAGTTAACTTTTCTAGACTCCTTAGAATTCCAAAACATTTAACCATTTTGATAGGAAAAATTAAGATGCATAGCCCTCTTCTCTCATAAACAGCCTGTACTAAACATAATTCGTGCTCCTATGACGACTCAACAGCACCACTCTGAATACCAATACTGCCCACCCAGTACACTGCTGCCCTGATGTTTTACATACACTAGCATTCTCTCAAGTGTGTGCTGCAGAACATTGTTCTGGATGGGTCCTTCATGAAAAATGAGTGCAGACCTTATTATAGATGTTGAGTTCAATGGCAAACAATCCAGTTTAAATTCTGTGTTTCTCACTTAACCCTTCTTTACATAATTAGTGTTAAGGTCCCACGGAATAAACATTGTATAGAAAACATACATGGGAACAATGCCCTGTATTTAATAAATCTAGACTGTTGTGCTCTGTTTTGGTGCCATCTCTTTATAATTAATTTTTAGACCGTCAGCTTACATTCCACTTTTCCTCCGTAATCTTCTGTAATTTTCCTCCCTCAAATTTGCTGCTGGTGTGGCTCACTGGATTGAGCTCAGACCTGCAAACCAAAGGGTTGTTGGTTCAATTCCCAGTCCAGGGCACATGCCTGGGACGCAGGCCAGGTCCCCAGTAGGGGGCGCATGAGAGGCAACCACACAGATGTTTCCTTCTCTTTCTCCCTCCCCTCCCGTCTCTAAAAATAAATAAATAAAATCTTAAAAAACAAAAAAAACTGTATTCCAAGTCAAAGTTAAAAGTTCTGAAAGCCTGTGTGTTTCTTCCAGTGTCCAATGCATCAGTTTGGGTGGATCACCTTGGTACTATTTCACTACTCAGTCTTTTTTATCTTTCTGGGTCTTAGCTGTGTTGTCCAAGTGAAGTCCTACACTGTATTGGTTCAACCACACTGAATGAGATAATATGCCCAGTAAGGGGAGGGACCATGTCAGATTTTGCCCACCGATGTCTCCTCAGAGACTATCTCAATAAGTAGCACATAGTAAGTGCCTGACAAATGTTTGATAACTAATGAACCATCCCTAATTACCATAATAACATGAATTCTTTGGTAAAACACCTGATGAATTTTAACTCTGGGCTCCAGAAACACAGTTCCTTCTCTCCTCATTCAAGCGGAGACACCTGCGGCTCCTCTGCCTCGGCCCATGTGCAGAGTTTCTGTGGCTCCCACAGTAGTCCCATTCATGCACAGAGGCTTTTATGTCATTGAAAGTTGAGATCCTAGGAAGTACTGCCCTTGCCTCTAAGGAGACTGGGAGACAGGACAAATTTAGATCATGTATAAAAAGGCACTCCTGGTCCATGAAATCTGCTCTAACACTGGAATGGGTGACCAGAGCAGGCACTCTTGCCTTCTCTGCACACACCTTTAAAGATGGCTTTCTTCTGACTGATGCATTGGTGTCTACCCGCGAACACACCTCCTCAACAATGGCAAAGTCATGAGAAACCACTTTAGTAACTCAGGCTTTAAGTATTGGAGTAAAAGAAGGAACTGAGAGCTGTTGCAGTACAGACGGTTCACTCAAGCAGGCCAGGCCTGATAAAAGAAAATCCTGCCCACCACAGTGCTGCAATTGTGTGAGAACAGGATGGATGTCTCACTTGGGTGGATTCTCGTTCGCAAGTCTCCCACCCCACACCCACAACTTTCCCATAACTACGGTTTACATACAGCGCCTAAGACAACCAGGGGTCTCTTTCTCAAGAAGAGTCTGCTCCTGAGAGTAAACCCTAGCCATCTGTTTGAACTTAATGCCAAGCCTCCATCAGTACATATTATAATTCTTCCCTTAACGTGACAGCGAAGAATGGTTCATTCATAAAGAATCGATTCTCGACAGTTTCGTTCTCAAAGCGTGCTAGAGAAAGACAGACAGAGAAGGATCTAGAAACCTCTTATGCGGAGATGGTAAGACGGGGCCAGAGGCCTGGGCAGGGGACCGAAATCGTGTGTTTATGCAGAGTCGGCGACCCCTGAGCCCTAGAGAAAGGGGGAGACCTGGAGCAGGGCCCCGGAACTGGCGCAGCAGAGACCGCGCGGAGCGGCAACCGCGGCGGCGGGGAGGCCGGGCGCTGGCTCCCGGTTTTCCCCCACCCTGGACCCCTGCTCCTGCAGGTCCGACACGCAACGAAACACAACCCCAGGCCCCCGGCTGCCCCCACTCACCCGGCGTCCAACGCCGGCACAGTCCGTCCGCATAAACTGTCCGCCCGCGCGCCACAGCCGGAACTAAAGGGCCGCGCCACAGAGAGACGCCGGCGCCGGGACTGCGCGCGGGGCTGGGCGGGGCTTTCAGGGCTGCGCGCCGCTGGGCTCTGCAGCCGCGGGGACGCCGGGGAGTGCGTCTTCCTCGGCAGCTCTCTTGGTGGTGGTTTGTCTGCGGCGACCCGCCTCCGCCCAAATCTCCGATTTCGCTGAGCCTGAGCTGTGTCTGCCCTTTCCCTTCCTCCGTCGCTATCCCCGGGCTCTTCTCGCATTTACCTCTGGCCTGTTGCCCACTTTCCCCTCGTTCCTGAACTCTGACTCCTTCACGCTTTTGTCTCCTATCCGCCCGGTGCCACCAGTCCAACCTTCTCTGACATTTGGCCCTCTTCTTCGTCCGCTGTTGCTTTTCAGATCCCTGGTTCATATTCTCTGGACCAGTTGACAGAATCCTCTTTACTCTCTTTGCTGTAATTCCTACATGAGGAGTGCTGTAAGCACGCTGTATATTTTTCTTATCTGGCCTGAGCCAATTTGCATGGCAAGGCTTTTCCTCCTGGTCTCCCCAGCATGTTGCTCACGTTATCCCCCACCCCTTCTTTCAGGGAAGCAGAGGGAATGTTCCGTCCGTTCCTCTACCCTGGCCAAGGTGCATTGATGAGGGATTTGCACTCAGACTTTCCTATGAGGCCTCATGGGCCCTCACCCACCTCGCCTTTGAATACCTGGTGTCTCCACCGCAGCCTGTGCTTCAGGGAGGTGCTGGAAGGGACAAGAAGCAACTTTCTCTGTAACCACGTAGGGAGCCATGCCAGCTGGGAAAGTAGGCCTGAATGGATGGATGCCAGCAGGCCCTGAGTAGTTGTGGTTCAAAGAACCATGTTGTACTATAGAGATTACAAATGGGAACAGGGAGGCCCTCTAGAAGGCCTTAAGCCTTTGCCGTTTTTCTTTTAGTTGGTGGGATGGGCTGACATAGAGGGTGAGTCAAGGAGGGAGAATGCTGTGAACTGAACAATGGAGTCTGACATTTCACAGCTTGTTCTGTGGGACAGTGTGGGCTCCAGCTGCTGGTAGTTCTTTCTTGTCTCCTTATACTAGAGACCGCAGAGGAAAACAAATTAGTCCCTGGGAATGTTCCTGCCAGCATCAGGGCCCAAGGGCCTGCAGACTGCCTCATTTGTTTCAGAACTTCTCTTCCCAGCATGGCTGGGCTCACCATCTTAAGTGTGCATTATTCTTAAGCAGGCACTGGGACCTAGGTAAATAAGGCGGCATCCTGGTTACTTGGTTTATAATTTCTAATTCTTTCCCTAATGGAAGGGATGTGGCCAAGAATGTGTGGGCAAGGGAGTTGTCTAGCTTACCCCTAATGTGACGGTGATTCAGCCATAAGGTCACTGTTCTGGTAGTGTCAGCTCAGTTCCATGGACTGATTCGTTATCTTAGTCTTAAAGCTTAAGTTTACTAGTTTGCTGATGGGTGATGAGATCTTGGTGACCTAATTCTTCTGGATATAGGCTTTTAGGAGACTAGGGAAGTAAAACAGCAATTTATTAAAATTGACAAAGGTAAAACTACCAAGATGACGGCATCACTTAGGGCAACTGGCAAGTGCTTTTGTTTTTGTTTTTTATTTTTTAATAGATTTTATTTATTTTTGGAGAGAGAGGGAGGGAGGGTGAAAGAGAGGGAGATAAATATCAATGTGTGGTTGCCTCTCATGCACCCCCCATTGGAGACATGGCCTGCATCCCAGGCATGTGCCCTGACTGGGAATTGACCTGGTGACCCTTTGGTTCATAGGCTGGCACTCAATCCACTGAGCCACACTAACCAGGGCTGTTTTTGTCTTTTAATTCTTAGTAGAATCCCATTAAAATCAGAAGGTTGTTCAGTGAATATAAAATCACTGAGAATGATTGACATGTTGAAAATGCAGACTCCTAGGCTGTGCCAACTGAATTGGCATTTCATGGTCCTGTGCCTTCATTGGAATCTTCATTGTCAAGTCCCAAGATGACTTTCCATCCACAGGGATGAAGAGTAAGGAGTGAGTGAGTGAAGAAAAGAGGAAGAAAGAGGGTTGGGGAGAGCAGTGAGCCCAGGTCCCTTTTCTGTTCTCTCCCTTTTGCTCTCCTGTGCTGCCCTTTGTCCTGTGTCTCCCTTCCAGCCTCTTCTGTTCTGGACCTTGTCCACTTCCAAATCATACTTCCAAGCTGCAGGCTATCCCCCCTCCTCCATCCCCAATCCACATTCCACTGTTTTCACCAAAGTGGACGTCCAAAGAAATCGTAGTCATGACCCTTCTCTCTTCTTAAAACATTTTATTACTGGAAAATTTCAAACATAAACAAAGATAGAAGAAATAACATGATAAATCCTCAGGTATGCCCTTCCCCCACAACATATTTTGATGCAGAGCCTAGACTGAATAATATTTTGTCCATAAAGTTTGCTGTATGTATCTGTAAAAAATAAGCACTTTTTTTTTTCATCCTCGCCCGAGGACCTTTTTTCATTGCTTTTAGAGAGAGGAAGGGAGGGAAGGAGAGAAAGAGGGAGAAACATTAATCAATTGTTTTTTTGCTCGTACCCTGACTGGGGATCAAACCTGCAACCTGAGTATGTGCCCTGACCAGGAATCGGACCCTCAACCTTTTGGTCTACAGACAATGACACTCCAACCAACTGAGCTACACTGGTCAGGGCAGGACTTATTTTTTAATTAATAAACTTCATTTTTAGAGCAGTTTTAGGTTCATAGCAAAATGGAGTGGAAAGTACAGAGAGTTCCATGTACTCTGTACACACACACACACACACACACACAGCCAAGCAACATCCCATACCAGAGTGATATATTCATTACAATCCATGAACCTGCGTTGATTTATCATTATCACCCAAAGTCCATAGCTTACCTTAGGGGTTCCATTTGGTGTTGTACATTCTGTGGGTCTGACAGATGTGTGATGACATGTATCCACCACTGTGTTATCCTACAGAGTAGTTTCATTGCTCTAAAAATCCCCTGTGCTCTGCCTTTTTATCCACTCCCTTCCTTGACTTCTGGCAACCACTGTCTTTTTATTGTCCCACAGTTTTGCCTTTTCCAGAATGCCATATAGTTGGAATCATACAGTTTTAACCTTTTAAAAAAAGATTTATAAATTTTATTTATTTTTAGAGAGAGGAGAAGGGAAGGAAAAACAAAGGGAGAGAAACATCAATGTGTGGTTGTCTCTCATGTGCCCCATACTGGGGACATGGCTTGCAACCCAGGCATGTGCCCTAATTGGAAATCAAACCAGCCACCTTTTACTTCGCAGGTTGGCACTCAATCCACTGGGCTACACCAACCAGGGCCAGTTTTAACCTTTTCAGATTAGAATTTTTTTGCTTAGTAGTATGCATTTAAGTTTCCTGCAAGTCTGCTTATGGCTCAATAGCTCATTTCTTTTTAGCGCTAAATAATATTCCACCCTGTGAATTGGGTTCCTTTTTCCATCTTTCTGGACCAGGTTGAGACTGTCAGATAGTTTATGCAAGAAGCAAAGTAACTAGATCTGGTTCAGTCTGCAGGAGTCTGAAGGCAAGGATGTGGCAATGAGCAGGAGTCAGCCTCTCTACCCAAGGCTTTCAACATTCAGAGTGACTCCAGGACACCCAGAGTTGAAGACAGCTTTCCCACAGGGCAGGCACCTCTGTGTGCTTCAGGAGAAGAAACTGGTAACTTCTCACTATTATAGGCCACTCGGGGAAGTAGAGCAGGTGGGAGGCTGGGAGGGGTTACCTGCTATTTCCAGGGAGAGCAATCAAAGCGACATGCTATCCATGAACATTATGGGGAACGGGGAGGTGAGAAAGGAGCAATCGGTAAGTGTCAGGCAGAGTCAGCTGAATGATTGAAGTGGCCGCAAGGTCCGTGGGTAGGACCATGACACTCCCAATTGCCTGGTTTTACTCCCACTTCCTTCAGCTCCAGCCTTGAGTCAGAAACACATCTCCTGGGGTATCTTGGGGCATTGCAGTCTGCTCTGGTGGGATCTGTCAGTGCCCTCTTCCCCAAGGGTTTCCTGTAGGTCTAATCAGATAGTTTGTATGTGTGATATGCTCTAAAATTTGTAAAGTATCTTCCCTACATTCCCTCATTTTTTTTTAAAATAGACTATTTCCTAGAGCAATTTTAGGTTCACAGCAAAATTGAGCAGATATTCGCTCATTTAAAATTTTGATTCTCACATCCACCCTATGAATAGGTAGACCAGGTATTATCATCTCCACATTTGCATTTAGATTAATTACATTGAGAATCACACAGTAGCAAATGGAGCCCGGTGCTGTGGTCTTCTGATCTCTTAAGCCCCGAACACTTTCTCTTGGTTCCCACAGAGCCAAAGTCCTGAGCCTTTCCTTCCTATAAGCATGGAAAACCCAGACCACCTCTCATCCCCAGAACTTAGAAGCGAGTTTGAGAAGTTCACCCAGTTTCCCCTTGACTGCAGGGGCCCCTTTGTGTCCCTGGTGGAAGGTGTGCCCTCTTAGTCTCTGGCGGAGGCACCAGGACCCAGAACTTGCGCAATGTCCTGATAAGCTTCTTAGAGGCGGCATTAGCAGGGATTGGGTATCCCTCCTCTGAGGTGCCCTTCACGCTGGGCCCCGCCTTGAACTTAGGATCCATGGGAGAGCTGGGGGCAGGAGAATGGGGTGTTCCCTGCTGTCCAGCTTCAGACCCACTCTTTGAGACCCTGGGTTTTGACAAGTTTTCAGAACTGAGAAGACACCCAGATGTCCAGGTTTGAAGGTAAATGATATGATTAGCCAGGACCAATCAGTTGGGATGCGAGGTCTGCTCCGCCACAGGACACAGGCATACCAGAAAGAGAGAGCCTCTGGAGTTTCCTTAGGAGATTTCAAGTGTTGAGTTTATGGCCAGGGACAGGGTGGACAGGGAGATGGTGGAAAGACAAATATAGGGATCAAGGACCAAGAAGGAAAATCAATTATTTTGTAGTTCTACTTTTGCTTGTCCCTCCTTCGCTTTTTAAGGCGATTGCATTTGCACTGTAGCGTGGTACGCTGGAAAGACTGGGGCGTTAGAGCAAGTCACAGCTCTCTGGACCTCAGGGTGTTCGTGTCCCAAATGAGGAGTTACACGAAGCCATGTTGGCAACTCCTTCTGCCTTTCACCACCGGAGATTCTATGGGTCGCTCATCTCACTTCTAGCAGATTGCTTCACGTGCAAAACTGATCGCTTTTAGCTACTGTTTTGTAAAATTTAAAATTTTAATCTGTGGACATGGATTAACGATTTATTAAATATTTACTTGGGCTGGGCCTCTGTGCCCTTCTTTGTAAACGGAGGATTCTTGGAGGGCTTTTCATATTCCTTCCTCCTGCGTCCTTATGTAAAATCTCCCTCATGTAGCACCCGACTCTGCGCTGTGCTTTTCACAGACCTTGTGTGTTTTCCTCCCTCAACATTCCTATGGCATAGGTCTTGTCATCACTGTGTACACAGCTGGATGTTATCACTACTGTTATTCTATTAAGTTAAATTAAAATTAAAGTATGTGATCTATATAATAATAAGGTTAAAAGGTTAAACTGAACAATAATATATACTGAAAAGTAAGTCTCCTTTTGATCCCTGGCCTTTACTTCCCCTTCTCCAGATGTCCTTCCAGAGATCAGCTTTGCGTAATCAACATAGGTGTCGTACCCGTTTCACAGATGAGGCACTGAGGCTCGGCTCGCCCAGGGTGACACAGCTGGCAAGCAGCAGAGCTGGGAATCCAGGCCTCTGACTCTGTTCTCCATGTTTTTCCCACTGCATCACACTGTCCGGGAACTTTCGTGACATTAACTTTTGAGCTTTGTCCTCTCTGGATGATATGGTGGGATTGTTTTAAGTCAGTCTGAAGAAAACATACAGAATTTTAATGTCTCTGGCACTGTCTTCCACTGTTGCCTCTTTTTGTCTAAAGCTTAAAACCATATATTTTTACCTCCCTTATGCCTTTGATAAAGGGAGATGTATGGCCTGCGGCACCAGCTACCAATGACTAAGTTCCCAGCAATTCTGGCTTGGACTTGAGGAGTGCTGGCAGTCCTTGGAGGACCCGGCTCAGGAGCCTAGGCTGCTGGCATGCCTGCCCAGCACAGAGGACCCTTCCGTGCTCTTTTCCCCAGGAGCAGGCTTTGCTCTCTCAAGCAGGAGGCAGAGGGAGTTTTGCTCCAACAGAAACAACTGTCTTCCACCACAAAGGCCCCTGCATGAATCGTTATTCTTTTCCAGGTGAGGGTTTGGTGGATCCCAAATAACCTCTCTCCTTCTCTCTTTTTTTCTCCTTTAGGTTTGTGGATATCTCTTGGTTGTGCTTCATGGAGAAATCTTCCCTGATCATCCCTCTGAATCCCAGAACAGCCCCCATTTTTCAGTGGACGGAATGAGAGGCTTTCTGTAACCTGGCCTAACTGGCCATCATGGGGAAATTGATCAGGATGGGGACACAGGAAAGGCCATTACTCCGGCCAAAACGGTTTCAAAGGAGTCGCTTCCTCTTCCTCCTGGGAATGTTGATCATTGGTTCCACCTACCAACACCTGAGGGGCCCCCGGGGCCTCCCCTCACTGTGGGCAGCAGTCTCTTCCCAACACCCTATACAACTGGCCAGCCGGGACCTTCCCAACGAGATGGTGGCAGGGAGCAGTGATCCTCCAAAAGCTAGCTCTGAAATGGAGGGTGAGACACTGGCACCCCAAGCCACAACGGGCAAGGAGGAAGTGACACCTGACATAACAATGGAGAACACCCCCAGTACACCTAGAACAGCCAACACTTCTCCAACAATACCCCAAAACAACTACAGCCCAACCGCAGCAGGCACAGAAAGAGTGAAGGGAAACACCCCAACCACACCAAGTAGAGTACTGAGTCAGTACGCCTCAGCGGCAAGCAGACCAATGGCAAAGAATTACACCGCAACAACACCCAGGGGAGAAGTGAAGCGCTACCACCCAACTCAAGCCAGGGGAAATGTGGAAAAATACACCCCATCTCCACATGGTAGAGTAGTAAACACTGCCCCATCTACATTCAGGACAATGGCAAGAGACCATGGGGTCACCCCCAGAACGACAGTGCAAGACAGTGAAACTGTGGCAACCTACAAAGCATTGGAGAACAGCCCCCCCAAGGGAACAGTGGAGGAAACCACCCCAACTACTACCAAGGGAATAACTGATAACACCCCAACTTTCCTGATTAATGATCTAGAGACAAACATCTTGACTTCTCCTCGGAGTGTGGTGGAAAAGAGCACCCTGGCTACCCCCAGAAGAATGGACAGTAACAGCTCGACCAGCCCTGGGGGGTCAGTGGGAAAGGACAGCCTGACGACTCCCCAGGGACCGGTCTTAGAGCCCACTGCAGCCATCTCTGAGGGGCAGGTGACCATTAGTACCATGACAGGAAGCAGCCCAGCAGCAACCAAAGCCTCTACTGCTACTTGGACGGTTAGGAATCTCTCGTCCAGGACCACCACACCAACCATGGGAATATCCTTAGCCACTTTCTGGTGGCTGGCAAAGAAACCTTCCACAGCACCGAGCTCCTCAGCAGCCCCCAGCACCAAGGCAGATCCGACCACCCAGGTTCGTCACTGTGCGGTTGTGGAGCCAGCTCCAGCCGTGCCCACACTCCCCGCCCCCAGCCTGACAACGGGCCTGCTCACAGAGACGCCCCGTCCTAGTCCCTCAGTTCTGCCCCCTAGCCAGCCGGACCACCACCCCAAGGCAGAGTACCCCCCAGACCTGTTCAGCTTGGAGGAGCGGCGGCAGGGCTGGGTGGTCCTGCACATCTTTGGCATGATGTACGTGTTTGTGGCCTTGGCCATTGTGTGTGACGAGTATTTTGTCCCGGCCCTGGGCGTCATCACAGACAAGCTGCAGATCTCTGAGGACGTGGCAGGTGCCACATTCATGGCTGCCGGAGGCTCTGCCCCTGAGCTCTTCACCTCCCTCATCGGCGTCTTCATCTCTCACAGCAATGTGGGCATCGGCACCATCGTGGGCTCTGCTGTGTTCAACATCCTCTTCGTCATCGGCACCTGTGCCCTCTTCTCCCGGGAGATCCTCAACCTCACCTGGTGGCCCTTGTTCCGCGATGTCTCCTTCTACATCCTTGACCTGATGATGCTCATTCTCTTCTTCCTGGACAGCCTCATTGTCTGGTGGGAGAGCCTGCTGCTGTTGCTGGCCTACGCCTTCTATGTGTTCACCATGAAGTGGAACAAGAGGCTGGAGCGCTGGATGAAGGAGCAGCTCAGCAGGAGGCCAGTGGCCAAGGTCATGGCCCTAGGGGACTTCAGCAAGGTGAGAACAGGCTAGCTCAGGCTTCTGTAGCCCCTCTGGGGCAAAAGGGTGGGGGGAAGGCCAGGACTAAACAATAGAAAGCGTTGGATCGGACACCTCGAGAGATGGGTGCTCTGGTTCCCTTGCTATTTGTTCAACATTTAGAGGCCTGTTCTCTGCCAGGCACTTATGCTGGGGCCTTTGCCAAGAGCGACCTTGGCTCAGCACCCAATCATCTCCTAAAATGGTTGTTATTATGATCCCCCTTTGGCAGGGGGAGAAACTGAGGCCTAATGAAAACAAACCACACGTGTTCAGAGTCACACAGCAAATAGGTGGTGGGTCAGGGTTTGAGCCCAGTTTGATCTGACTGGGTTTTTGGAAATGACATTTGCAATGGGCTTTGGGAAATGTCCAAGGAGATACCAGGCAGGGAAAAGTGATCAACTCTTCATGTGCGTGGTGTCTAGAGTTTACCTGGCGCCCTCACTTTAATCTCATTTGTTCACATCCCAGAGCTGGAGGGTCTGGTGGCTTGGATGCGGTCTGAGAAAGGAGGGGGGAGGATATTTTGACTTTGTTTTGCTTTTAAAATAGTGGAGAAGGTGGGCACTCCACTCATGCATGGACAAGCCAGCCCTGAGTGCAGAGCCCTCCCTCTGTGCGGACAGGAGACCGGATACCGGGAGCGCTAACTCGGGGCTTTCTCCTGGCCCCAAAGTTCCTTTCCAAGAAATTCTCTGTACCCACGAGGGACCTTCTTATGAGACTCATTGCATGATTCAGTAATCTAGAAGATTAAATCAGGGAAGTCATCTCTGAAAATTCACCTGAAAGTAGTTTATTCCTTGAGACTCCAAAGTGAGGGCACCCTGGGGAACACAGACCCCTCTCTCCTGCTCCTACAGGCCGAGTTTGGGCAAAGGTTGGCTCACCACCTGCCTGTTTTGAGTTTCAGAGAAGCCCCTGGTGTGAGCAAAATTTTGCGTGCAAAGAGTACGTGGATTTAGCTACTTAATCCTGAGCAGTTTTGATGAGTGGGCAGGATGGAGACTGAACTCAGAAGCTCCTCTGGGAGAGACAGGACGCAGAGGAGATGAGGTGTGCTTCCTGTAGGGTTCTCAACGCAATGTGGTGTTCTGGCTGGAGCACGGAGCTGAGAGTCAGGAAACCTGGCTCCTGCTCGAATTGTGCCTCTGACTGTGTGACCTTGGGCAGGTTCCTTCCCTTCTTTGGGGAAGTGACAAAGTCCAGCTAATCACCAAAGGGTCTTGTCTAGTTGTAATGTTCATTGATAATGTCCTGGGTCCGAGTCAGCTCAGCTCTGGCAGGCCCAGCACAATGGTCATTTGTCTGATTTGATCAACCGAGCCCCAGTGGCCATATTTGCAGATTGCCCACAAAGGAGAAATGTTCTGCCCAAGGTCACACAGTCCAGCAGGTATCAGAACTGGAATCCAGAATCCTAACACCCCCAATCAGCTCTGTTTCCCACCAGGCTACTGCTCCAGGAAGCCAGCCGCTTGAAAAAGAAAGGGAGACCCCGAGTGTCACATCACTCACCATGAAGGAACAGGAGCCTCCCTCTAATGAGGTTCCGGGGCTAGGCCTTGCTCTGGGTGTCCGTGGAGCCTGGCACCCTCCTCTGCGGAAAGCATTTAATGCCTGGTACACGTCAGGTCAGCAGTTTTCAAAAGGTCTCTAACTTGCCACCCCATCCTTCATAGTAATTTTGTTTTTATTCAAACTCTACAAATTCTGAATTTGCCATTTCATCAGAGCTAGTCCATCAGAGCAAAGTTTGCCAAGGACGTGAAGCATAATCATGATTTCAAAAGAGAATTTTCAACTGACTTCAGAGACTGTCCAAGGGCTTTCACAGCAGCTGTTTGCCAGCCAGTGAGAGTGGGGAACCTCTGTGCTTAGCTATTTGTTGAAATATCTGGGATGATTTTTGATTAACAGAATTATTTTTTTTTAAAGCAGGTTGAATTACTGGCTGCCCTTGAAGGCAAATCTATATTTATTTAAAATTAAACACCTGTAGTTTGGACTTCCTGACACTAACTGCTGTCTGCTAGAAAGGAGTCCAAATAACTCAAGAACTGTACCTGTTTTGATTGGGCTTGCACTCTGTTTCTATTAGAGCTGGACTAGAGGTAAGCAGCAGGCTGGCGTGTGCTCAGCTGAGGAGTCTGGACTCCCTTCTGAGGACAGCGGGCCCCCAAGATTCAGGGGAGGGACATGATATGATTTGCTCTGAAAATCACTGGCTGAGGGGTAGAAAATGAACCAGAAGAAGAACAGACCAGAAGTCAGGAGCTGCTGCAGGAATGTAGGCAGGAGAGTGGAAAGAGGAGGCCAGATTTGAGGACTTCCGTGAACTAGGGCTGATAGCTAATTGGATGCAGGCTGTGAGGGAGAGGGAGGAATTTGGGTAGAGTGTTGGGTTTCCAGCCTAGACACATGAGTGGATCAAAATGAGTGGATGAGGGTGGAAGACTGTGCTCAGTGAAGGGATAGAGTGAAGAGTCCCCACCCAGAGTGTAACCTGAGTGAAGGCAGGACTCAGACCAGGGGTTCAGTAAATGTTCGTTGCATGAATGTTTTTGTAAAAATCTGACTAAAATGTGTGGTTCAGGAAATGTGTCAGGGATGTGTGTCTAGAAGGGGAGAGGTCAATGATTAATTGCTACATCAGTGGGAGATGGACATTGGAAATCCGGAGGACGCACTGCCTGAGGGGCCACCATGTTTCCTCCCCAGGTTCCTATGAATAACTAGCTGCAAGGAATCCATTGCTCATTCCCAGAAAGACACATCCATCACAGGTGGCAGGCATGAAGACATCCTCTTCAGTTTCCTCAGCCCCTTTACTCATTTTCGTGAGGAAAAGGGAAAAGTAGGGTGGCGAGGCTGCAGGGAGAGGAGGGAGAATGGTGTCGGGGGGAGGTGGATGTGGGAGTGTGTTTATAATAAGGGCGTATTCTGAGGGCACCTACTGCTGGCACTGTGCCCATGAATGGGCCCTCAGCCACACCCAAATGTAGGCAAACTTCACGTCCATTTACCTCAATAATCTGACACAGAGACACTAGGGAATGTAGATTTGATCTCAGGTTCTTATTATACTTGGGAAAAGAAATGTGATTTAGGAAAAACGACAGCAATGAAAACCATGAACAGATATTAGGAGACTGGGATCGTCACTCTCTTTGTGAGCACAAGTCACAGAATATTTCTGCCTGTTTTCTCACCTGTCAAACCAGCAATACCAACACTAGCTTGTTCACCTCACCGAGTTAGCAGTATTGAATGAGAAGACGGATGTGAAGGGCTCCAGAGAGTCAGAGGTGCACGCTGAGGCCAGAGATACGTGCCGTGCACGATGAGCCCATCGAGAAGTAGTGCGGCTGAGTAAATCCGAGTTGCAGACAAAGCAGTAGGCCTGAGCATCAGGGCACAAAGGTGTGTCCCCCTGCCCCTCTGGGCCAGGACCAGCCATCCCAAAGGGTGTCCTGGCTCCTCATCGTTCTTTGCCTCCAAGAACTCATTGGATGAAGGTTGGGTACGATGTGCAGGGAGGTGGCTGGGCCAGTGGGGGCAGCGCTCTAGACCCCAGCATCCCAGTGCACTTACAGGTATGTTGGGAAAAAGGCAGGGATTTGTTTAGAAAACCCGCAGTGCCCCGCTCCGTACCCGTATTTGTTATTTCTGCTCCGTTGCATTCATTTGTGAGGCAAATGTGATGACCACCGCACCATGGAAACAAGACTCTTTAATTCATCTGTATATTTGTTCACTCGTTCAATCATTCGTTCGTTCACTTGCTGTGTACCCGAGCATTCAAACCTCCCCCATCCTTCAAGACCTACCCAAATTCTGTCCACTTCAGGAAGTGGAGAGAATTCCTTCCTTGTCCATCCTGGCAGCACCTTTATCTGTCCCTCTCATTTCTGGAAACACATTCTGATCTGTCATGTGTCCGTGTGGTCATTTGCCTCAATTCCTTTCGGGACATACAATCCATGTCCTAAAATATCTTTGAATCCCTACAGCATAGTGCCATGTAAGCAAGCGGGTGCTCGGGAAACAAGAATTACGTGAATGAACATATTAGGTGGATGGGGAGGGGGTAGCCCTAGTTTAGGTAGTATTTTCTCAATTTTTTGAGCTGAACAGAAAAGGGAGTGTAGCAATTCCAGTTCCAGTTCTGGCCCTGGAGGTCCGTGGGGTGCAGGAGGCAATGGGGAGGTGAAGCCATTACTGGGAGCGGCCGTTAGTGACCTTGCTGCCTGAAGATGGCGCTAGAGGCTAGCTGGGAGGATCTAGTCACTCACCTCTGTGAGCACCCACTGTGCACGAGACCCTGTGCCACAGGTCCGGGGACCAGAGATGCCCGTATCGTAAGTTCATTGCATGGCTCCAAAAATAAGGAGTCTAGCTGGGTGAACAACTCATATATGCGAAAAGTTAAACAATACTTTTTTTAAAGTTCAAATGGCAGTAAATGCAAAGTGGCAAGCTGGTGGTCCAGACAGTACATAATGTGCACTGAACAAGCCTTCATCTTGACTTTCCAGGGCTATCCCACTTCCCAGCTGACTGCCCTGCAGCCTCCCCAGGACACTAGCTCTTACTTATTTACAGAGCCAGACTTTGGCCTCACAAAAACGTGCCCAGTGTTGTTATATAGCTTTTTAGGGGAGAGAGATCAGAGTGAGCTGAAATGAGGGTGAGGTGGAAAGCTTTGTATCAGAAAGAATTCACCCTGGCCCTGGCTAGGTGGCTCAGTTGGTTGCAGCATTGTCCCACCGACCAAAAATTATGGGTTCAATTCCCGGTCAGGGCACATAACTAGGTTGAAGGTTTGATCCCCGGTTGGGTCATGTATGGGAGGCAACTGATCAATGTTTCTCTCTCACATTGATATTTCTCTCTCTGGGGAGAAAAATATCAATGTGAGATATTTTTCCGCTCTAAAAATCAGTAAACATATCCTTGGGTAAGCATTAAAAGAATAAAAAGATTCCCTGGCTGGTGTGGCTCAGTCAATGGATTGAGTGCCAGCCTGTGAACTAAAGGGTCACAGGTTCAGTTCCCAGTCAGGGCACATGCCTGGGTTGTGGGCCAGGTCCCCAGTAGGAGGTGCATGAGAGGAACCACACACTGATGTTTCTCTCCTTCTCTTTCTCCCTCCTTTCCCCTCTCTCTCTAAAAAAAAATAAAATTTAAAAAAAAGATTAAAAAAAGAATAAAAACAATTTACCCTGAATTTTCTGAAAATTTGGCAGAGGTATGGAGAAGTCATTTTAGGCAGAGGGAAAGGCATGGACAAGGTAACAGAAGTGGGAATAGATTAGGTATATTTAGAGGGCCGTTCATTCCTTTAACAAATATTTATTGAACCCTTGCAGTGTTTCTGTGCAGGACACACAAGGCAAATGAAATAGGCAGTCTGCCTTCAAGATGCTAGTGGGCAATAGATTTATTTGCTAATACACCACTAACACAGAGGGAAAGTGGGAAAGTGGTATGAAGGAAAAGAATAGGAGTCTATAAAAGAGAACTAGGCATGCACCCCATGATCAGGAGGGTCTCAAGGTGGGTGAAGAAGACGGCGCATCGGGGGGACTGAAAGACAGGCGGTGTCCCTGGGCCACAGCGAGGGGACACATCTGAGTGGGAGTGGTGCATGCAGGCTGCAGCCAGGCTGTGGGAGGCCGGGTTGTTTCTGGGTGCGGCTCTGTTCCAAGCTGAGGGCCTCCTGGAGAGAGAGGGGAGGGAGAAAGCGAGGGTCTCTCCGAACGTCTTGTGACTGCTGTCCCTGTTTGCAGCCAGGTGATGGGGCGGTTGCAGAGGATGAGCTACAGGATAACAAGAAGCTGAAGGTGGGTGCCATGTGGAGTCTGCCAGTGAGGGCACTGTGGGGTCTCAGAGGACAGCCCCAGACTCAGGGCACTGAGGTCCTGATGCTGGGCATCTCGGGCTGGGCTCTGGCCTGGCACACTCCTGGGGCTGCTGCCAGGGTGAGCCAGGGAAGGAGTGGGCTCCTCTGCCAGGGACTCTCAACTCCAGGTGGCCTTGGAGCAGGTGCCAGTTTGGGAGCTAGCCTGTCACTGCTTGCTTTGCCACTAGCTCATTGGGTGAGCTGGGGCCTCAGGTTCTGCACCCATAGGACAACTGGACTAGATGAACTCACGTCCAGCTTTACAACCCTGACATGCCGTAATCGATCAAAAGCCTAATTACCTGTGGCTTTGGAATGCCCAGAGCTAGGGGATCCTTCAGAGGTGCACTGGGGGCAGGGAGTCTGAAGTTTCTGAAAAATAGTCTTAGCTGCCTTTGGCCTATGAGGTACCTGGGAAGAAGTATGGGGACCTTAGAGAGGCTGGGTTGGAACGAAATCTCCCCCATCCAAAGAGAATCCCTGGGCCTGTTGCGAAGTACTGTGTTAGCATGGCCACTAGATGGCAGAAGAGTTCAGAGCCAGAGGGATAGGGAAGGTGGAAGTGGGGGCGGATGGGGTGGATTGAGGACGCTGCAAGTGTTTGCTGTCTTTGGATGCTCCTTTGTAAATCTGTGTGTGTTACTGTGAATAAGTGTGTCACATCTGTGTGTCTGCACTTATAGAGTGTGTATGTGTGTGCCTGGGAAGGTTCTGGAGCACATGGTTAAAAAAAAAATCCAAATCCGGAATCAGAAGACCCAGGTGCTAGCCTTGACTTTCATTTATACCCTGCATGAACTCCTTGAGTTTCCCCTTCCTGTCTCGTAGAAGGGTCTCATGGCCCTTCTTGTCTCTGGGAGTGTGGCAGTGGTACAGCCCCACGGTGCTGTGTGTGGACTGCAAAGCTCTGTCTGTGTCCTGTGTGGGTGAGTGTGTGCTTCTCTGAGGCTGTTCTTGGGCGATGGACAAACCCCTGGTGATGTGCTATCCTTAGTAGGCACCGTCTGCTGCTCCCTGCTGGGACCTCACGGAGTTACTCAGTAGGTAGAATTAATCCGTTATGGAAGTGAGGACGGGAGGCTGAGACAGAGAGGAGTGTAACTCTCTGGCTGAGGTGCAGGACGAAGGAGGCCAGGATGAGGCTCCCGCGAGGGAGGCAGGGTTAAGGGAGGCCCTCGGATGGCTCCTCCCCGGGCTCGGCCAGGGGCCCACTGAGGCCTGTGCTGCTCTCTCTTGCTCAGCTCACCTCCGTGCTGACCCGAGGGAGCAGCTCAGCCTCTCTGCACAACAGCACCATCCGCAGCACCATCTACCGGCTCATGCTCCACAGCCTGGACCTGGGGGAAGGTAAGCAAGGCCTCCCCAGACCTGCACAGTCTCCCTGTCCACTCCGTCCCTCCTGCAGCTGGACAGCTGGGACCTGCAAAACTGATAGGCAGTGGGCGGGGTGAGGGGGAAGAGGGAACAGAGAGGTAGCAGAGGAGAGCGGGTGGTAGTCAGTTTGGGAGACGGGGTGGAGACAAGGACAGGGAACTCCTGGGTAGGGGAGAATGCCCCCAGGAGCCACAGCCCTTAGGTATCCATATCGGCGATTTCCCGGCCTGCCTGCCTGTTCCTCTCTTGTAAAATGAGGAGGTTCAGCTGCCTCCATGAGCCGCCGGAGTCACGTGGCCTCATGGCTGATGTTGGGGCTGCCCTCAGCGCCTTCCCTGTGCAGCCCACTGCCCACGAGTTTGCTCCTGTGCCCTGCAGAGTCTTCTGCCAGGCAGCCCGGCTCAGGCCGACTGGCCAGGGTCACATCTAGGGGAACCTCCTGTAGGTGCCAGAAGCCTGATGGCACTTCCCTGCGCTCTGCATTTAGCCCTGGTGTCCTAGGAAGACTGCTACAGCTCCCCCACCCTGCCCCCCACCGGGAGTCCCAAAGGACATCCCGGGAGCTGGCAGGACCACTTCTGGGGATGCCGAGGGTCCAAAGGGCAGTGAGGGCTGATGTCCAACTTGACAAATGATTGAGTCGGCTGAGACCCTCACCGTCCATCTCACCAGTTCCTTCCCCAAAGAGCTTCCCCCAACATGACTCTCAGGGCCCCACAAGGCACCCCTCAGGTATGCAGCTGCTCTCCTGGAGCCCCCCCATCTCTGGGGCTCTGGTGCGGAACTGGGAGTGCAGGCAGGAGGCCCATCAAGGGAAGGTGGGCTTCTGGGCAGAAGTCAAGGGATCGGAGTCACAGCTGGGCAGGTGGGCGGAGGACTGAGCCGTGCGTGACGGTAGAGACTGACCTTTGAGCCCCAGGGAGCACCCTGACTGACCTTTCTGGTCCTGGGACAAATTTGGCAGGCTCAGAGTTCCCTCAAGCCCTTAAGTATCTTCTTCAGACATAATACTGGAATTTGGGTGTTTAAAAGAAGTACAGTGTCCTGTGAAGAGCAGAGTGAAAGACAAGGTGATCAAACCTTCAGTAGAAAACCCTCAAGGTGAGCCTCGGTGGACACTGAGAGCGGCCACCCGCAAGTGTCAGCCCCAGAAACACAGGACCGCTGGGGTCTGAGGGTGGCCTGCAGCCCCCAGCAGCCTGCGTGTTCCCGGTGCTGCCACACCATGAGGGGAGCTGCCTCTCTGGGTGATGCTTGGCCGCTCCTCAGGGAGTCCCCGACTCCGGTAAAGTCTTAAAGATTTCTCAGTGGGATGACAGGGCCCCTGCCTGGGCCACTTCCTCGACTGGCAAATGCCAGCTGGCCTACTTGTCCTAACGGGATTATGTGATGTCCTGGCCAGGCCGAGGTCGGAGGGGATTGGTGCTAAGGAGATGATCGCCCTGCTGAGAGCTGCGAGGCCGAGTGAGGAATCAAGCTCTGGGGAGCCGGTGACTGTCCCGGGGCAGACGGTTGTGGGTGGTCGTTGTGTGCCTCTGTGGCACGGACGGCCCTCACGGTGGATGAGTGCTGGCATGCTCTGGGACATAGTCCTGCTCCGAGAAGCCAGCCCTGGTTCTGCACCCCGAGATTCCATCCAGCGGGGCTGGGGCCTCGCAGGGCTGTGACGAAGGCCTTTATTCCCGAGACTTTCCAGACATGTGGCTGTGCTCCCACAGGCTGCTTCCAAATGGCGGTGCAGATGTTCCCCCTCTTCAGGCGTTCCAGCCCCTCTCAGAGGATCTGTGGTCTCCACTTGCAGCCTGTGGAGGGCTTTACCCCCTGGGCCCAGCGACCCCTCGCCTCTTCTGTGACTTTACTCGGACGGGTGTGTGTATGTTAGAGAGAGAGAGAGAGAGACTCTGTACCTGACCTGCTTTCCTTGGTGGCATGTGCAGTGAGAGGGTAAGGCGTGTGATGAGCGGTGAAAAGGAAAGAGGGGGGCCTGGTTTTCTTGCCAGGCCCTCCAGCCAACAGCCAGCAGATACTCTCAGAGCCAGGACTGGGACCAGAGGAGCCCTTCTTGCTCGGCAGAAGGTGCCAGTGCTCGGTCGGTGCCAAGGGGGCGCTGGGCTTGTTTGGGTGAAGGCGGCAGTGCAGTGCCCGCGTCCTGACACCTCAGCTCTGATGAGGACCTCCTGGGCAGGCTCACCAGGACACTTTGAGGGGCCACACATGCCAGAGAGGTGGCTCTGCAGGACGGAGCCTGTTGCCAGAGGCAGCGGCAGCTGAGTCTACTCTGAGAGTTCAGGAGGCAGGTTGAGAGGAGGAAATTCCAGACCTCTTATGTTTCCTGCCCATGCTGGACCCAGGCAGAGTTTGATCCACCCAGTTTCCCAGACTGCACTCGCTCAATCCCCCTGGATTATGGACTTGAGGATGTTCAGGGTCTGACCCAAACCCTCTGGAATGTGGGGCCTCATGACTGCAGACGCCGTGGCTCAGCTGCTCTCACCTACTGTGGTTAATTCATCGTGGTCGTCACAGCTGACACTGGTGTGGCACTTTCTGGGTGCCAGGCGCTGTTGTGAGCAAGTCGATATATAAGTTCATTTATTCCTTCAGCAACTCTGTCAGATTTTACAGATGAAGAATTTGAGGAACAGAGAGGGTAAGGAATCACCCAGCTCGGCCCATGGCCAGCAAGTGGCAGAACTAGGATTCAAGTCCAGGCTGGCTGGTTCCAAGTTCTGAGCTAAGATAATAATATTAAACTGCAGCAATTAAAGTATTTTTATTTATTTTGACTCACAGATCCTCGCATCACCGTTCTGAGTATATCATGGTGTTGCCTTCTCAGGGAGGGGACACGGAGGCTTGGAGAGGGCACCCGGCTTTCCGAGGTCACTGGCGTTCACAAGGCAGGGCCCACATGGAATTCAGCAGAGATGCCATGGCAGCACCTGGTTCTGTCATCTGTAGCGTGATCCTCACCCCCGCCCCCCACTACACAGCTGTGAGGAGGCCCCACAGAGTCCCTGCACCTCACGTTCTGCCTCCCACTGAAGTTATGCCTGCAAAGCACCTTGCATGTCTCCAGCAACACAGCGCCCCCCCCCCCCCCCCCCCCCCCCCCCCCCCCCCCCCCCCCCCCCCCCCCCCCCCCCCCCCCCCCCCCCGGAAAGACACCTGCCCTCCCTGTTTTTCCTGCCTGGAAATCAGGGCGGCTCCCTTCGCGCACAGTGCTCTGCACGCCTCCAGTGAAGCGTGTGCACAGGCCTCTGGGGGGAGGCGCTGTTTGGGTCCAGGCATCTGGGGTCACAGTGGGTGTGGCAGGGGGCTTGGTGGGCAGCCATTTCCTCTTTCCCGCCGCAGAGGGAAGGCTCGTGAACGTGGCTACCAGCAGTGCCCCTGGACGTACAGTGAAGCTCCCAGTAGATTTACAGAAAGTAAGCTGCAAAGGACCTTCCAGACAATCCAGCTCAAGGATGGCAAACACATCTCCCTGTCATCATGTCTTCATTCCCTGCCCACCGCAGACATCCCTGACCGATCACCCGCTCTCCTGGCCAGCGTGGAGGAGGAGTCCCCTCAAGTCAGCACTCAAGCAGCCGTCACTTGGGCTCACAAAGGAAATAAATCCTGTTTGTTGCCCCCAGGACCAACCATGTTATTGTATCAGAAAGGAAATCGGCCTAGATGGGAAGGGACTTGCCCAAGGTCACAGCCACTTAGTGACAATGCAGAGAATTTAAAACAACAGTTTGGGTAGGACTGGAATCCAGACACTGTGGCTCCCAGGCAGCCTCTCCCCTCCCACGGCAGCCACCCTGGCAGCTGGTGGACTGGCCTGACCGAGAGCGTGTGGGAGGGCACTGTGGTCCCAGATGTGTTTCCTTTCTCGTTCGCAGCCCACTCCTCCAAGAACCAGGACGAGGAGAGCTTGAATCAGGAGGCCAAGGCCGAGCCTCAGGCCAGAGCAGAGAGCAAACCGGAAGGTGAGAGGAGGGCCAGACCAGCGGGTTTTCTCCCGCCACTTCCATCCCCCGTGTCCACCCGGGGCTGCGGCTGCCCCCTGGCCTCTCAGAGCCAGGCAGCTGGGGTGAGGGCCTGGGGCCACCCTGCACTTTGCTGTCCATGGTGACCCCTGCCCCGAGGACGGGCAGGCCTGCATGGCGCCCACCATGTTCTTTTTAGAAGGGGTAGGCAGGGCCAGGCCGAAGGTTGTGGAACTCCCACTTCTTTGTTGCAGATTAGACCGTTGGACTCTATTTCTTCTTCACACCGTGTCTACACAAGGATAGTTCTGCTAGGGGTGGGCCTGAGACCAGCAGCCCCAGGGAAGAAAGGCCAGAGGTCTGGCAACACACAAGTCCAGTATCTGTGTGGCAGCCGGAACAGGGCAGTGAGACAGCCGCTGCCCTGCGGGCTCTGTACAGCACAGCAGCCCACCTGAGGTGCCTAGGAAGCCTGGGAGGGACGCAGAGCAGCGGTCATTGTTCCCACTGTACAGACCAGGGAGACTCAGAGAGGTCAAGTGACTTGCGGAAGCCACACAGCCAAGAAGCAAAAGAGCCTGTACCGAGCCCAGCTGTCCAGACGTTCCAAGGCTTCCCAGCTGCCGTCTCTGATGTCATTAGCATCCTCTCCGAGCGGCTGGTGGGGGGCCGGCCAGACCCTTAGGGCCGGGGCTTCGCCCTCTCTCTGCTCCAGTTGCCCAAGCTGTTTGCAGTGTCCTGGGCCACACTGGCCAGGGCGGAAGAGTCTGTGAATACAGGGCCGGCAGGGATGGCTCCGTCTCGTCTGTCCACGTCCCCGTGGACGGGACGACAAAAGTTCACGTCACGTCATTTTCCTTTTCTTATCAACAAGAAACTCCCTTCTGAGGCCCTGAAGTGGACAGTCCAATGGCCCTGAAGGCGCTCCCAGCAGCCTCTGCCAGCTGCCCCCAACACCTGGCACCCTTCTGACCTGTCCCGTGTTTATCCTTTAAAGAGGAGGAGCCAGCCAAGCCCCCTGCAGTCACGGTCACACCAGCCCCTGCTCCAGATGTCCAGGGCGACCAGGAGGCGGATCCTGGCAGTCAGGTAGGCACCAGCCTCTTCTCAGGTGCAGGCATTTGAAAGGCCCAGGGGAGGGCTTGCCGACCGAAATCCTTGCTCCCCGAAGGCCTGAAATGCTGTTCATTCCAGAGTGAAGCTGAGATACCTCATGGGGCATGGTGGACTGGCCTGACCAAGAGGGTGTGGGAGGGGCACAGTGAGAACAATAATGCCCTAGTTAGGAGTGTGGGAATATACAGGAGAACGGGTACCGACTGTCACATGCTGTAAAAAACTAGTGGATAACTGTTAGGGGCTATCAGCAACTGAGGGACAGTGAGACCAGTCAGCTCGACGTGGCAGGGGCAGGGGGCTGGGTAACCTTGGCCTTGTCCACAGGGATCTCACTGTGCGGCGGCCACACTGGGCTTCTCGTCTCCAGGCTGTTCTCTCTCCAGGCCTTGGCCCACATAGCCTCTTTCCCCAGGATGCCTCCCCTCCATCCTCGTTTCCCGATCTCCCCCGGCCAGTGCAGATGCCTCCCTCGCTATCAGCCTTCCCTGATTCCCCAGTCTGAATGCCTGCGGCACACTGTTCCCCACTCAGGGCTCTTATCTCTGCCTTCCTTGTACTCCATGTGTCTCTCCTGGTTCCCCTGCTAGGTGGTGGAGGTTGCTGAAGGCAGAATCCTTTCTGAGTCGTCTCTGTCTCCACCACAGAGAGAAACCCAGAGCACACAGCTATGTTCAGTAAGGATTGAGTGACTGGTAATGAATAAGCATTCAGTTTGCAAGTTCCATCACTGTTTTTTTTTTTTTTAATCTGACACCCAGAAGCACTCAATTATGTCATACCCTTAAGCCAGCAATTTTGGGTCCAGTGTCTAAGACACCTTCATGGTGCCGTGGGTGCCCTGAGCAGGCCCGTGGTAGCCAGCTCAATGAAAAGGGATGAAGAGGAGCCCCAGCGCAGGAAGTTAATGAAGCCCAGCTTGGTGTCCCCAGGAGCTGGACCTGGGCCTGAGAAGGTCTCCAGGTCCCTGGCGGCCTCTCATTTCATGCCCTGCTCTCCCTCATGCCCCCTTCTCTGTGTGCTGGTTCCGTCCCCTCCTGGCAGCCCAGCCCCACTGGCTCCGTATTAGCACACACACGCTCGACCACCACCCGTCCTCCAGTCTGCTGGGGGATCGGACAGCGACTGGCTCCCAGTCCCAGAAGATAGAGAGTGTGTTCAAACCAGGTCACGGGCAGGGGTCCAGCCTGTGTCCAATTAGCTCTGGCAGGGACAGGTGGGGTGCTTTGACTTCTGTGAGGAAGAAGGGACTCTGAGGGATGACAGTTCTTAGAGAAGAGGGCACAGGCTGGGCAGACACTCCCGTGCCTATTGACTTAAATGACTCATCGTCGTCTCCAGGAAACCTTCTCTCCTGATGGGGCTGGGGAGGTAGGGCAGGGACAACTTCAGACCAAAATCTTCTTCTTCCTTCCCAGTTCAAAGCAAAGCCTCACAAATGTTAACATATGACTTCATCGGGGATTCTTAACCCTGGTTGCATAGTAGGATAATTTGGAGAAACGTGAAAAATGCCCAGGTCCCACCTTCAGTCTATCTGGGGTGGGTCCTAGGGCGTGAATGTTGTTAAAGCTCTAGGTGGCTTTGACATGCAGCAGAGTGGAGAATCACTGAGCATCCCCTGGGGCTTGGCTGCGTCAGGAAGTTCGTCACAGAAAACCTACTCCACGAGCACACGGGTCATTTGTTCAAGGGCTCGGACCAGCGTGTCGTTATAGACTAGTTGACAGCCCGGTCTGAGGAGTCTCAGAATCAATGACTTTGGGGTGTGTGGAGTCAGTTCGTGGTTCCCCAACACTGGTCTGCAGGGGGCCTGTTGGGAGCACTTGTGAGCATGCTAAAATAGACTCCTGGCTTCCGGGAGGTCTGGGAGCCAGACCTCATCTGGCCTTGGTGCTTGCAAAGCAGGGCAGGCTGGTGGGTAAGCGGCCGAGTTGGACTGGCCATATGCAAATCCCAGCGCCGTCATGTACACACTGTGTGGAGCACGGGCGAGCTAGTTAATGTTCTGTACGCTAGCGTCTCCATCCATCAGATGGGTTTAATTCTGTCTGTATCATAAATTAATCAACTAATGAAACATAGTAACTGCTAGCTATTATTATACTACTAAGCATGGTCCCTGACACATAAACCTTCCCCCCCAAAGTAAGTATTATCATCATTTTATACCTAGGAGGTGATATAACAGTTCAGCAGGTTAGTGGGCCCAGCAATGTGATGTAACCACCGAAGGATATTGTGCAACATCAATGGGCGCGTAGTATCTGACACGAGGGAGGTGATAACCCTATTAAACTCGGTGCACTGCTCTGCGTTCAGCTTTAGAAGCTTCCTCATGGGGTAGAAGCTAATTAGAATACGTTCACCAGGATGGGATGAGGCTCTGGGCCACTATATGAGGGAATGACAGAGGGACCTGCGTACCTTTGATGCAGGGAGGACCACTGTCTCGTGGAAGAGTGATTAGCTTTGTTCTGTGTGCCTCCGAAGAGTAAATGCAGACTCGGAGGGTAGCTCCTTGGTATAAACGTGCACTTGAAGCCAATCGGAGCTGCCAGAGATGACAGAAGCTGCTTTAGGCGGTGAGTTCTCTGTCCCCAGAAATGATCAAATAAAGACTAAACCACCACTGGGTGGGAATGTTGTGAAGGGAATTTTGCTGAATAATTGTACTAGTTTTCTCCTCATACTAAAGTTTTAGATCCACTCTGAGAGGAGGACGGCAACAAAAGTAATAGGAAGAAACTGCGAAGGAAAACAAGCAGGGAAGTCACTCCATGTTAATCTGTCGGCTTTGGGTTGCAGGGCGCAGCTGTGGCTGGAGCCCAGAGGACGGGCCAGACGGCCGGTGGAGGGGGCGGAGCTTCTGGTGAAGGCCACGGCGGACAGCCAAGTGGAGACGAAGCTCAGCTGGAGGGCGAAGGTGACACTGAAGCAGAAGGGAAAGGAGATAGTGAAGGCGAAGGTGAACTCCAGGCGGAAGGAGATGATGGCAAGGAGCGGGCAGCCAATGCTGAACGTCAAGGTGACGTCACACGCGATGAGACAGGTGCAGGTGGCGAAGACGGCGTCCCAGCAGAATCAAAAGGAAGTGGTGAAGGCGAAGGCGGACTCCCAGCAGCGGAAGAAGATGGCGAAGCGAGAGGTGACGAAGGTGGAACCGAGGAGCAGGCAGCCGATGCTGAATGTCAAGGTGACGTCACACGTGATGAGACAGGTGCGGATGGTGAAGGGGGAGGTGACAGTGAAGATGAGGAAGAAGAGGAGGACGAGGACGAGGACGAGGAAGACGAGGAAGAGGAAGAAAACGAGGAGCCTCTGTCCCTGGAGTGGCCCGAGACCCGGCAGAAGCAGGCCATTTACCTCTTCCTCCTGCCCATCGTGTTCCCGCTGTGGCTGACGGTGCCCGACGTCCGGAGGCTGGTGAGGTTGCCAGGCCGAACCCCAGGCTGTCCATCTGCAGGGAGGCTGGGGGTCTCTAGGCATGCCACCCAAGGGGGCGGGGGACAGGGTCAATCGGCTTGGCAGGACTCAACCCCTGGGAGGATCTGGGCTAGAATTTGCAGCTCTGGAGGGGACCATGCACCTAGGGACACACCGATGGGCTTGCGAGACCCAAGAATGGGCTTATTTGCGCCACTGTAAGCAATGTGAACTAGCCGCTCCTTGACTCCTACCTGGTATCCTGTTTTAACGGAGGAATGATGCCACCACATCCCGCCACGTTTCACAGGGCTCCTGTGAAAACCCAGGCGACAGGTGCTGTTTCTTCCCGGCTTCCTAGTTACAGGGAAAGAGCTGACTAGCCTACCCCACCCAAAGGCAGTCCGTATTCCGTGTCTGCATCCGCAGAGGAAGGGGTAGGGCACAGAGAGGTTGCAGAAGCCACATTAAATACCTAGATTGGTCTGGTTCTGGGGCAGGCAAATAGCTGTCTGGTCTGGCGACTACTGAACTCCCTACTGTCCAGATGCCCCTGTAGGCCACCAGGCCTGTCCAGGCCCGGCTCTCTCCGGCTCCTTGCTGGAAAGAGATGGCAGCTCAGTGGTCTCTGGACCCTGTCCATCATTCCTCCAGCTGATCGCATCACTGATTGGGAAGCCAGAGACCTCTCGCCTCTGCAACTTCTCTTTCTTTTTAAACTTTCAAAAAGGAGTCGAGGAAGTTTTTTGTCATCACCTTCCTGGGATCCATCGTGTGGATAGCCACGTTCTCATACCTCATGGTGTGGTGGGCTCACCAGGTGAGTGGACAGCAGGCCCTGAACCCTGTGTCAGCAAGCCCCAAGGACCCCTTTTTCCTTCCGGGCAGATTTCCAGGGAATGTTGGGGATCAAGTGTTTGTACAGTCTCTACACTGTTACAGGCAGACTTTTTATCTCAGTGACTGCAGTGCTTTTCAAGTGTGGCTCTCTCGTCTTCTGTTCACACTGTCGCACAGAAGGCCCTTCACGGTCTGCTCTGACCACCGTGGTCCCTGCTCCCTCTGTCAGGCGCCCCCCACTCCTTTCCCCCTGGTGAGTCGTGCTCCCTCGTGAGAGCACGCTCGGTCTGGCCTCCTCTGGGCGTCTCCATCAGTTCCGCTCTGCCTGGAATTTTGCACTTAGCACGGAGCTGTGAACGTGGTCTCCACGTCTCTCTCCCTGACCTGGCTGAGGAGGGCAGGTGCCGCGCTGCTCACACCTCTCTCTCCAGCCTCAGTCCCCGGCGTGTCGCAGGGCGTCCGCGGTTCTGGAAGTGAACATGTGACATGAACAGATCTTTGGAGGGGCAGTTCTTTTAGAAGCAGAGGGTGCTGTTGTTTGAACGACAGTGACAGGTGATAGAACAGATGGACTTTTAGTCCAAGCTAGATAAGAGCGGAGTCATTTCCTGAAGCTGTGAGCAGGGGCCCCGCTCTCTGTCTCTCTCGGGCCGTCTCCACCATCGCCCTCCCTCAGGCCGAGGGCGTGTGCCGGGCTCCCTGGGGGTGCTGGGTCTGCACAGAGCACAACAGTACGGGGTTGGTGCCTTGAAGAGACTCAGGTTTTCCGCCTGCTGTTGCCATGGTTTCTTACCACTCTCGCTGTTTACTAGGTCGGTGAAACAATAGGGATTTCTGAAGAGATTATGGGTTTGACGATCCTGGCAGCGGGCACCTCAATCCCCGACCTCATCACCAGTGTGATTGTTGCTCGGAAAGGCCTGGGAGACATGGCCGTGTCCAGCTCTGTGGGCAGTAACATATTTGACATCACCGTGGGGTGAGTGGCGAAGTAGCTTCCTGAGGCACGTTAAGTAAGACTGCAAAACCTGTGTTGGCGTTCACCGAGTTTCTGCTTCATTCGTTGTACATGGAATCAAAGGGCATTCATATCATTAGTTTCTGTAAGGCAACAAAGAATGCCCCCTTCATTCATCACAGCCAGGTGACATAATAGAACTAAAATGCTGCCTAGAACCTATAGATGACTTGAAAAATGAAGTCCATTAAATTCCAACACCAAATACGGTCAAATGCTGTGCTGCTGACCAGCAGGGTGGGGGGGGGTGGGGACGACGACTCATTTTTGCTTCCTGACATCCCTGCTCCTTTGCGTTTGGATTCCTGCCAGCTCTACAAGCATTTTGTATAAGTAAGCAAATGATGCAGCCTCCCTACCCCTTCCCTTACCCACCCGGTTTATTTCCATTACCCCAGTCATGTCCTGGACTTGAGTGGTGGCTTTGGTTTACTTAATTTGAATTCATTTATGTGAGGGTATAGTTGGGGCAGGGAAAGGGAATGGGGGTGGGGGTGTGGCGGGGCGGGTTCTGGTCACTGAAGAATTTACAGAACGTTATCCTGAGCTGGGCTTTATTGTAAGAATTTAGAGACGAGTCCCACGTCCACAGGTCTGGGTGGGTCACACAGACGTGATTTAGTGTGAAATAAAAACACCCAGGCCCAGAAAACTTCGGTTTCAGTCTAGTCTCTCCCAGTTGTTAGCTGAGTACAAGGGCATGTAATTCAATGTCCTTAGGATCCTCATTTGTGAAGTGGGGCTAGTATCTGCTGCCCTGTTGCACGGATTTGTGCGCGTGTGTGGTAAGTACAGCTGAAGCACAGGGGACGAACTCAACATGGGGAACGCTCACAGTGTCTTTTCAATCTCGCAGCCTGCCCGTCCCCTGGCTGCTCTTCTCTCTCACCAACGGACTGCAGCCCGTCCCGGTCAGCAGCAACGGCTTGTTCTGTGCGATCGTCCTGCTCTTCCTCATGCTCCTGTTCGTGATCTCTTCGATCGCTTCGTGCAAATGGAGAATGAACAAGATCCTGGGCTTCACGATGTTCCTTCTCTACTTTGTGTTCCTGGTCATCAGTGTGATGCTAGAAGATCGAATCATATCCTGTCCTGTGTCTGTCTGAGTCAGTCACTGTTGCTCAAAAGGGCCACGGGCCATGGAATCACGCCACATGGCATCGTACCTCTTATTACTTCATGAAAGAACGGACGTGACGCGGGAGGGTGAACTGGGAGGCTGAGAGCCCCTGGTGTGCACGTGATCCAGGAGTGAATACCTGCAGCTTGCTGTGCATTAACCATCTCCCTTCTGGAGGGGTGGAGGTCCTACCCCCGACTGAAACGGACAGCTAGCTGTCACACGGACACCAGAAGCACCCCTGGAGCCAGAGGGTTTCCCACACAGGAGAATTGGGGTGAGGGGCGGGACAGGTGGAACAAGACAAGCTCCCATGCTCACAGTTCCCTGATTACTCAAGGGCTGTGGATCCAGAAGGGTGCGGGCACACCTGACCCTCCCGGATCCTGCCCCAAGCACACGCTGCGATGTGCTGTCTCCGCTTTTTCTGTTCAGAAACGTGAGGTTCTGCTAGGTTTATAATCATTCCCAGCTCAGTTATGGGTGAGTGTGAAGAGCTAAGGCTATAGGAAAAAAATGAAGTATAGCAGGAATCAATTATCATTGGTAAAACATGTACCAATATTTTATAGCTTAAAAGGACTATATTAGCTCTTATTGCATTTCTGAACAGTGAAATTCAAATAAGTAACCCAAGAAATTAAAATTGGTAATTTGCCCTTGAACTGGAAGAATGACTGTTGGGGAAGGAAAACTACTGTAAGGGCTATTTAAAAATACGTACTTATTAGAAAATCCAAGTTAGCACTGTCCCCAACAAGTGGTCACCTTGAGGGATTAGACATTTAACACAGCTGTACTGGCTGTGTCCCTCCAGCATATTCTCACCAACAGTGATAGCTGTTTCTAGTGAGTGAGAAGGTAAAGAGTTCAAAGTCAGTAGAGGCAAGTCTGGTTTATAAAATAAGAGTTCCACCCCGGTCAGTATGGCTCAGTGGATTGAGCGCTGGCCTGTGAACCAAAGGGTCACTGGTTCGATTCTGGGTCAGGGCACATGCCTGGGCTATGGGCCAGGGACCCAGTAGGGGACACATGAGAAGCAACCACACATTGATGTTTCTCTCCCTCTTTCTCTCTCCCTACCCTTTGGTCTAAAAATAAATAAATAAAATCTTAAAAAAGATCCAGGGGGGCAAAGCCACTATTGTATGTTAACCTAGATAGTATTATCTAGAGCAAGAAGACTGATTTCTTGTGTGGCTTACAAGTGGGTGTTAAGGCAATTACAAAGGAGAAATCCCCCAAGTACTCAGCACAATGGCAACCCGGTGAGGAAAAAAGTATTACCACTCCTAGGTAGCTAGTGTAATGGACACTTGTTTTCAAAAATTGTGTGGTTAAACATTTCATGTGGAATTTGAAGTGCTTGTATATTAAATACCACCACTTGCTGCTTTTACTAGCATCGAGTTAAGGGACACATCAGAAATGAAAGAGTTCTGTGTCCCTGGTTTCAGAGCAGAGGAAGCTGCAGTGACTATAGATTATGATAGTAAATACGGCTTTACTCACAAACACGAGAGAGGATTCCTTGAAGACCTGAAGGTAGCAGGACAGATGTAATTTGAAAAAACAAACGTTTTGGTTTTGAAGGGCTGTGTTCAAAGTATTTCATCCATAACCCATCTCTTAAGAGGGCTGGTTAATTTAATGACCTCACTACCCCAGGATTCACATTCTTTGGAAATGACTTTTACTCAATTTCAATCAACTGTGGGTCCCACTGGTGCTTTATTTCACAAACACAGATGGAGTCACCTGTATCTTTGGGTCACTGGGTCAATGCCCAAGAGAAGGCCGGTGAAGAGCATGGAATCATGTCCAAGCCCCATGTCGTTACGTGAGTTACCCTCAGTCCCGATGCGGCTGCACTGCCTGGTCTCCATGGCCACGGCTTAAGAACAGGAGAACAATCCTTACGGAAGGGAGATCCCAATGCCAAGACTGGGAGCCGGCCTGGTTTCTGCAGCCAAGTCCAGCCAGCCTCAGGGAATTCACCTCCGCCCTGCTGGCCCGTGTGATGCTCGTCCTCAGAGTGACTGGGTGGGAGTGACAGGCGGTGGCCGGTGCTGCAGTGAGGACGCACCGGAGAGCCGCTGGACGATTAAAGCCAACTCTAATGATCTAACACCCTTTTCCTGACCAGTGTGCTGATTTCTGGCATTTCTCCTTGCCTAGAAAGAAGTTCTGATCACTTTATGACAGAAAGGGTCAAGTATATAAAATGAAAGCTGAGTCTTGACAAGTGAGCAGGAATTCAAAGGTGGGGGGTACAGGGGGGAAATTTCAGGGAGATGGAAAGCTTATGTAACTTCTAAAAGATCAATTTGTCATGCTTGGAAATTAAACTTTTCATCATACATTTACAGATCTATAATTTATTAAAACTGTGCTGTTTTAGAGATAAAGTACCCTCTTAAAATGCCAAGACAATGGTGAGATGGTCCTCTCATCTGATACACAAAATGATCTGTATTCTAGTTCATCCATCGCCTGGGAGGGCTGAACTGTCCCTGTGGGTGTCTGATTGGAAGGCTGGCTGCACAGATGACTTCTCCTTCATCCCCATGAGGCTGCATTTTCTTCATGACCCTGGTCATACACTGGGGTCAAAGTTCTAAAAATGTGAAACTGTTCCTCATTTCATGGGTTAATGTTCTATAGTACCAGAAAGAAAGGCTGGATTCCAAACTTATGAAAACTGGTATATGTTTAAACAGCTACTACACATTGTGAACATTACATTGCACTCTCATCCGAAAATGTTTCTATCAAGTTATAGGCTTGGCCTTTTATAACACTGTCTATATCCTAATTATCACCTATTTAAAGACTGAGTACCAAGGGCAGCCAGATTTGGAATTTAATATTTTGCGCAAAGCTTGGTAGATACAAATGAAGAACTGGTTGACCTTATGTGCCAAAGAATACCCTTGGTAATGACCCCCTTTTTTGTGGGCAGGTCCTGCTGCAGGTGGGCCTGGTCTCTATTAAAGGTGCAAAGAGAGAGCTCGTGACCTGGCTGTTCATCCCTGGGGAAAGGGCCACACTGACTTTGTCAAAGAAGTCAGGCTTGTGTCTAAACAGGAAGGGCAGAGCAGGTGAACTCCAGCACAAAGGCGGGCCCAGGGCAGCCTGCTCTTTCCCTCCCTGCTCTGAGCTAACATGCCTGACAGCAGCCTTCATGTTCTAGTGGGAGAGAGAGACAGAGGTGGGCTCCCACACAGCGCCATACAAATGGGTGTTTTCTTACCACATACTTACAAAGTATTTACAGTACGACGTAACGGCCTTCTATATACAGCAGGCTACCATTTACTAGGTGCATTAGAATATCTTAGTAATTCCCAACACAAAGTATTATCACCTAAAATGCTGAACCAACGTTTTTAGGGGGCCATTGCTATACATACAAAAATGGAAAGTCATCATAAGAAAACCTTATAATAAAGTAGGCTGGTGGTTTTTAGGGTTTAAAGCTAAAAAAAAAAAAAACCCGAAAAGAAAAAAGAAAACAAAACAAAAAGCCCCAAATAATCAGAAAAGACAAATCAGAAAGGGAACTGGCTGCACAATTCCCTACCCGACGACAAGATGAGAAAGTTGAATGTGAAATACGATATAAAATACAAACGTGCGACACTCAAAACACAATGAAGTAGTGAGCGGGTTGTACTAGGACACGGAATGATTTATTTTCAACTATTAGACACACAAACAAAACTCAGAATAAGAAAGTAACAGACAGATAACATAGCAAAAGGTATTTCTCTCCAACACAAGTGGCCACAATTCTCCAACATGTACAGTCAACAGAGAAAATTAAAGGGAAGTACATACAGAGTTATTTTAAAAGATGACCTATCTTTTAATTTCGTTTGAGCAGAGTTTACCACTTCCTATTCATGTTTTATGGTTTTTTAAAGACTAAATTTGTGCAAATAATATTCCCTGGGGATTAAAAGTAGGGGAAGCAAAACCCAGCCAAAAGCAGAAACAAAACTTGGTGGGGGGAGGGGAGGAGACACAAATCGCATTCACTTTTCCAAATAAGTTTGAACCACAAATAATGGGCTTTACCTCATCTTTTTTGGTTAGATGCTTGAAATCAATAAACTGATTCATGTTGTGTAAAGATAGGCAAACAATGGTGAAAGCTGCTCTTACAGGGAAAAGAACCAAGAACAAAAACAGAATGGAACTCCAGAATCCTGTTCGGAGGGGTGTTTGTGGCCAGTGCCAAAAGCCTCACCTATCACATGTCTCTCACTTGGACAACTTACAAGTGATTCAGAAAAACCTAAGACTCACTTAGAATGTGAAACTGATTTGAATACTGAAAGATAAAATTGGAGTGGTATTTACAAAGGAGAGGCAGATACATGTGCGTAGCACCAGATTTTTCAAGTAAGCAAGTTCTGCCCCGAACTAACTGAACTAAAATTTTATATTTTTAAACTCTCCCCATTATTTCCCAGAGTAAAAGCAGTGAAATGTTTCAGCTTGGTGATACTCACTTATGGTGTGAACTCAGAAGGGGGTTTTCCTGCAGCTGAACCGATTCTAAGTCTTAGGACTCCGTGGCTCTGCAGTCCGAATGTCCTGACACTACTGGCTTTACACACACGATTTGGGGCCGTCCATTTTTTTCTTTGCAGTTGACTGGAGAGTTCCTTCCTTAAAGACAATGTGTGTAGACACACACACACCTGCCCACACGCACCGAAGATCTATGAAATCTAACAGCCTAAGAATACTTTAGGTCAGAAGTACCCAAAGAAAGTGATATTAGAAATAATGGGACTAAAAATATTTTTTAGAGTCTATTTTAGAGTCTGCCCATGGTGTTTAAACATTGTTTACTGTCTGATTTTTTGGATATTTCTGGACTTTAGATTCCATAAACTTCAGATTTCAAGGCTTATTGAAGAAGCCAAGTTCCTCAATATGGGAAATTCTCTATGGCTTTACTTTTAGAGTTATTACTTTTCTACTTTGAAATTTTTTGAATATTGACATGTATATATAATATCAACAGAATACTCCAGAAAGTCATATTCCTGATAAATATAGTACAATTTGCATCACATCCAATATTTTAGATATTAAGGTTAAAATTTGGAAAAGCATAAATTGACATATTTCCCAACATAAATATTTAAGTAGAGTATTAAAATTTAAATGGATATTTGGCTTTGGAAGCTATTTTCCCCGTGTACTGTACATATCTACCAGCAACAGAGAGCTTTTGGAATGGCGGCGCGCTGAACCGGACATTGCAGAAGCAGGCTTGGACCCTCCTTGGCGCTCCTTGCAACGGTCAGTCCCAGCAGCGCACGCCCTGCCATGACGCGCTTGCTGCAGCCAGGCTCGGGAGTGCTAACGCACACGCCCAGGACAGCATGGGCACTAGCACTGACATTTCTGAATCATTCTGCCAGGTAATAAAAAAAATAGAGAGATATACATATAGAGATCTGCAGCTGTGCTCGTTACTTCAAATAGCAGACAAGGAAAATAAGTACTTAATTGCTTGCTTTGTAAGTTTAAGTTCATTTTAAGTTTGCTATATTAAGTTTAAAAATTAAAAAAATATCAACTTACTATAAACAATTTAAAATATGTATAGTACAACTTCATGGTCAAAACGTGTGACTAGTCCATGAAAACGGGGGATACTCTGACTACATTAGTTCCAGTTCCACACGAGTTTTCAGTGTGTCGCGTAAGAGAGAAGCCATAAAACGGTTGCTTTATTTTCTGGGAACTACTTTTGTTTAGGGATTTCCTCATCACAAAAATAATTAATTACTTGTTACGGGAAAGTACAGAAAAAAAAGGAAATGGGAAATAAAGTGGCCCTCTCCCCACCTGTCACTGTTCTCTTCTGAAAACCTTCTGTACATAAGCTGTATGGACATTCTGGACCATTTACAAATGTATTTTCAAAAATTGAAGAAAATGCTTAAAAGTGTTATTTTATGCACCAACTATACAATACATGTTGCAAGTACACACACACGCGCGCGCACACACGCACACACACACACTAAAGGTAAGGTTCTCCGAAAGTCTTCCGGCACTCCATCACCCCGGTGCTCGGTGGCCTGTCGCAGTTGTGCGTGCTCTTGACTTGACTGGGTGTGAGGCGGTCGTATGCCATCTTGTATTCTTTGTCAAATGCATCTGAAAAATTCATTAAGAAATGAAGGCATAAAGAAATTTATATCTGATGTTGACAACAACCAAGTTTTGCACCGCTACAGAACCGCAAGGTTAAAGGCGGAGAAGGAATCCGAGCCCATCCCAGACAACCGAAGGAGGACCACGCGTGCCAGAGCCAGGGCCTGGGAGGCTGGAGGCCCCGGCGTGGCAGGGCCGGATTACACACCAGTGGAGTTTACAGCTTTAAGATACAAACTTTTTAAAATGAGTTTTTCACTAAATTTTAAAGTTGTGATAAATACATATATAACAAAATTTACCATTTTAACACTACAGTTCAAAATATACATTTATAGTCTGCAACCATTATAACCATTCATCTTCATAACTCTCTGCATCTTGTAAAACTGAAACTCTGTACCCGTTAAACAGTAACTCCCATTCTGCCATTCTCCAGCCCCTGACCTGACAGCCACCATTCTACTTGTGTCTCCGTGGTTTTAACTACTCTAAGTTCCTCATGAGGGGGACCACATTGTATGTGTCTTCTTGTGACTGGCTTATTTCACTTAACATAATGTCCTCAAGGTTCATACATATTATAACATATGTCAGAATTTCTTTCCTTTTTAAGACTGAATATATCAAAATATATGTATATATCACCTTTTGTTTATTCCTTCACACTTTAGTGGGCACTTGAGCTGTTCCCACATTTCAGCTACTGTGAACGATGCTGCTGTGAGCGTGTGTGCACAAACACCCCTCTAAGACCCTGCTTTCAATTCTTGTGGGTATATACCCACAGGTGGAATTGCTGGATTATATGGAAATTCCATTGTTAGCTTTTATTATTTTTATTATTAACATTACCAAAATATCAAAGTATCTCATATCAAAACAATTAAATTTGTCTAATATTAAAATAATTTAATATTAAAATAGTAAAGACTACCAATATGAAAACTATACTCGATATATAAATACTACATCATATATTATGCTGAATTACCTATATCAATGTTTTCTCTTCCCAGTGCCACGAGTGAGAGAAACAGTATTTCTCTATACAAACTCCTGGGGGGGAGGAACGGAGAAGATATTAGTATGCAGGCTCTACAAAAACTTCTATGTGAACACAAGCATGAGATACCCTAACACATTACCAAGCAAACAATATGTATACGCTCAGAGGAACAATATACTCATTTAAGATACTGACTTACCTCTGTCTTTTGAAATGAGGACATTTATTCAGAGTCTCTAAAATCTGACTCATTGGTCCATAGACATCATTCATTTTAATGCTTTTTACCATATTTTTCAACAGTTCCTGGTTAAATGAATTATCACCTTTTTGCAATAAATGGACCATTGGATACTTCTGGGCTGTGGACGAACGGAAGAGCAGATGAAGGAAACGTCCTTCACGGACAGGAGAACGTGACTAAGCAGCGACTGACGCTGTCAGAGAAGTCACAAAGCACTAACACAAACTAAGGGCGACAGATAAAGGGACAGAAATCTAAGAATGTAGAAAGGAAAAAAGGAAAAATATAAGATGAATCATGATAAAAATTAAAAAAAAAAAAAGGCCTAAAGCTTTTTGTGGTCTCAAAGATAAAAATGAAAAATACTGTTTTCCTTAACACAGCCCCTGGGGGAAATTCTACGTCAGCAGCTTGGGATGGAAACAAACAGAAAGTAAAAAGAAGAAATGGGATAAGCAACGTGCTGAAGCAGAGCCCTGCAAAGCAGAGCCCCTCCGGCACGCACATGGCACCACTGAAAAACAACCCTTGACAAAAACATCAAACTTAACACTCACTCTCAAACAAAAGAGTACGATTTTGACCTGTAAGACAAAAAGTAGGACAGTAAAATAAAAGTCAGATATGCATTAGTTCAGGCTATATAAAGCAAGCAGAGATTCATCTCCCAAGAACACAGCCAGCACTTGAGGACAGCACTTACTGTGGGCGTTCCAGAGGATGTACAGGGGTTGTCCCGGGTCCTGATGTAATTTCATGTTGTCCCACAACATCTGTATCAGAACGTATTTGCTGTCTTCAGACATACAGTGGCGGGGAATCTGTGTTGAAGAATTAACGAGAATTCATTAACAATCCTTCCACAATGTTTTGTAACTACCTTATAAAGATCCTTATAAATAATTTTTAGGATGTATGTGTGCAAGAGAAAAAGAGAACAGAAAATGACTGGTTGGTATGCATTTTACATGGGCTGAGTTGAGAATCTAATGATCTCTAAAGTAAAGCGATCTCTGCTCTAAAGTAGATTTTATGAAGTGCTGAGATCAGCGAGAAAGGGTAGTGTGGAGGGCTAATGTCTACCAGCTTACGGCCGAGGCTCCCACTGAAGATAAACCTAGCAGCCCCACTCCACACCAGTTCGAACCCGGAGCCCAGGTAGCTGCCTGCACTGCCCTTTGGTCACTTGTTTGCCATGCACCAAAAACCCAAAGCATGTGCACAACCACAAACATAACGTACAAGAAAGGAGAAGACCAAGTTTCTGGACTTAGAGACTTTGCAATTTACTGGTGGCGACAGCATATGAAAAAGTGAAAACACTTTTCTAGAACAACATATCAAAAATACCAACGAACATATAACATGCCGATTACCTAAATGTTAAGCAAAAATTCACAGTAAAGGAATGCAGAGAATGGCAGCACATGATTGCAATATGACTTAGAGACATCCTCTTACAGAAGGGTTAGGCTTGTTTCTGAAGGACATATGAGGTATAAGTGGGGCCAACTCACAAACCCTTCTCATAAGAGTCATTTACAGTTTATTCTTGAGGCTATAAATACAAGGCCATTTTACATAAATTCCACAAGAAGGCTAAAAAACAGCACTTAGGCTGTAAGAAGAAAAATTATTTGTAAATACATTAGAACAATCTTATTACTCCAGTGATTAAGATGGTTATTAAAAAGAGCATAAGCATTACTTTTTTGTCATTAGGACTCTGCAGACATTACAATGGTGACAATAGCATTGCCCTTTAGTTAACTTTTACTCTCATACCTTTGAATACTTGTTACAATGCTCAGAAGAAAGAATCAATCCAGGTAAGTTACTAGGTAAGTCAAGACGTCTAAAATACCACACCAGGTTCCAAAAAACAATTGGATGGTGGTCCACAAAGTCCGCCACTGTTATTGCATGATCACCTTCATTTTCCAATAGGCTTTCAAGTTCCTTCCACACCACTAAAGGACTGAGATACGGGACTGTGACAGGATCTGGACTTGGGAGGTGCCATTCTAATCCTAAAGAATCCTGTGGAGTAAATAAAAAACATCAATGATAAACAAGATTGATGATACTAAGTCATTAAAAAAATTCCAGTCTGCCCTGGCTGGCGCAGCTCAGTAGACTGAGTGCGGGCCTGTGAACCAAAGGGTTGCTGGTTCGTTTCCCACCCAGGGCACATGCCTGGGTTGTGGGTCAGGTGCCCCATAGGGGGTGCACAAGAGGCAACCACACACTGGTGTTTCTCTCTCTTTCTCCTTTCCTACCCTTCTCTGTAAAAATAAATAAATAAAATCTTTAAAAAAAAAATCCTGTCAACGTGTTCCACGTAAGTAGGAAGCTACTATAATTGTATCATGGGATAAGAGACTTCCCTCGACAATAATAAAATTAAAGCTGATAAGGCTGTTTAAGACAAGGTAAACAAAATCATGTAAATTATCATGTCCAGATTTTAAAAACACCAAAATACATACTGCAGTTCCGTGTAAAGTAGTCGGCAGACTGCCGGTAGGAATGAGCTTCTGCCCTCCAGTGTCTTCCTTATCCAATGGACCGTAAGTACTGGCGCTCCTGGCCATTGGGAATATTGGACATTTTGATACAGCTGTTTTTGATCTATTAGCAGGGATCTGAATACTTCGGGCATATGTGTTTCCCAGTAGTTTAGATTTGCTTGGGCATTGGAAAAAGAAAAAAGCGAATCATTGTCTAGATTTACTCTATTTCATCTAGAAAGACCATATTCTCTCCAGCATCAGAGCCGGACACAGCAAAGTAAATCCAAGGAACTCACGCTTCAGCTGGGAAAAAGGATATATTTTTAAGTAGTCTAGTCATGTTAAATTCCTTTTTATCCAGTGAACTTTAAATATGCAAGAATCATTCAATTATTCAAAACATTTAGTGGACAACCGTGATACATGGTAGGCCCGCAGGACACAAAGCAGAGAAAACAGGCGTCTGTTCCTTCAGCCAGTGGGAAGGGGAGCCCCCCCGCAACCCCACGCACAAGCTAGTGGCAGTCACAGAAAGGGCCACCGCAGTGTTGTGATGAAAGACACAGGTTGGCAATGCTGCCGTCTCAGCTTCAGGACCGCACAGGTGGCGTCAGACCGCCGCTGCCGTGTGGGCACTGTCCTTTGCACGTGCAGTCGGCAAATGGCTTCATTTGCTCAGCTGTATTATGGCACTTCTCCTAAGTGAAGTCCATTTATGCATTTGTTTTAAGCGCAGATCTACTTATATTAGGCTTACTGTATAAGTCTTAGTTTAATTTTATAGTTTATCAGCTCCAAATGTTTTCTTAGATTATTAAATATTTCTAAGTAGAAAATTAAATATTCTACAATAGTAGTACTAACTTAATTCCTAAGACAGAGATGAGAGAGTGGTGTTCATTCTAAACTTCAAGTGTTCTACAAATTTTTTAACCTTTAAAATGCTAGTAAACATTATTATATTTGAACTATACAGCTCACACCCTGGGGACTCATAGAGCATAAACTATCACTGTTTAAAGTCATAGACTACAACTGTTTAAAGGGGTGTCCAACCCACGGCCCGTGGGTTGCATGCTGCCCAGGATGCCTGTGAATGCAACCCAACACAAACTGTAAATTTACTTAAAAAATTATGAGCGTTTTTTGTGATTGCATGTCACAATGTATTTAATGTGTGGCCCAAGACAACTCTTCTTCTTCCAGTGTGGCCCAGAGATGCCAAAAGGTTGGATACCCCTGGAAACACTTAGGTCGTTAGATAATTTTAATATTGTTATACATAGAAGAATTTAAGAGTATGAATCTATTATCAAATTTAAACCTGAAAATGGTCAGCTAATTTTGTCATCATCAAAATTATGTATAATGTAAACTGTTAAAATCGAGTCCCACATAGCCATCCTTACCTATTTAAACCGAAATCCCCCTGAACAGAGAGAACTGATGTGTCAAGACCAGAGGCTGATGTCGAGATACAAGACGGCCTTGTCTGACTTGAAAAGGAGGCTGGAAAATGCATATTTTCTGCAGATGGACTTGACTTCAAAAAGTATCTGTAATGTGAATTAAAGGAGCTTATTAAAAAACAGATTCTAAACATGACCCTCAAACAAAGAAAAAAAGCATGAATCATTACCTCCCAGGTCGTCTTAAATCTCTTATTTCAACATTCAAAAAGGGCAAGAAAAGATTGCCGCAAAACGGACATGTAGTATTAAGATTTGAATCGTCCGCCGTCCAGCCGGCCATGATTTCCTCATCATGGACAAGACAGTCACAAGTTTTACACCGCGAACAACTTGAGATGAGAACCTGCGGGAGGGAACGGCACTGCATGAAGTAAGCTGGTTAGGGCAAAATGTGAATGAAAAAACAGTGTCATTCATGAACCTACTGGTGAAATAAAACTCAGAAGGGTTCAGAAGTTACAAACAAAACATAATTAGAATCAGTACATTATATAATATACCCATCGTTAACTATTTCAGCTAAGTCTATTCCAAAATTTTTGCCTTAAACGGAAGGTCGCATTTGACTGAGCATTTTTGCTGTTTAATCACCATAAAAACCATGGTTTTTAATTTGCTAATACCGAAAATAAGCATTAATTTGTTAATACTGAAAATAAATATTTGTAACTACATATGTATTACAGATCTGTGCTACTCAAAACGTGGTCACTAAACGGGTGTTGGTCCACGGACTCTTACCGGCTTGTGGTAAGTAAAGAAACTGAGATGACTTAGAAACCTTTAGAGTAACTTTCATTGCTATAACATGTAAGTGTCTGATCAATATATTTTCCAAGAGTATCAATCATGACACATTGGAAATTTAAAAAAAACAACAGAACGACTCCTGGTCTGCCAATATAGACAGTTTAAGAAGTATTGCTGTAGATCAATATAGTGTCTTTACATTAATAAAATATAGAAATTCCTGAAGTCCTCAGAAACTTTGTAAATTGCAACATCAGTTACTCGTCATTTACTTTTCAGCTGCATACAAATTTATTTTCCAATTTTATGCAAATTTGTGTGAAATAGCAATAACACTCCCTAATGTATTTGAAAGCAATTTTTACCCAAAAATTAGGAAAAAAGACTTCAGGGTGAAAGAATGACTTGCTCACTGTAAGAAAATGAGGTACAGCACACCCAGGAGACCCCTACATCAGCTGACACAAGGATGAAAAATACGATGGACAAAGTCAACACAAATGCCAAAGCCGCTCCCCGCACCCGTCAAACAGGGGTGTTTGCACAGCAACATTGGTTGTAAGTGCTTAAGATGTAAAACAAAAATACAAAGAGAACATATAGGTAGCAAGGAATAAATATAAATATTGAAATGAAAATGCTTTTTTGTGTTGATAAATCTCAAAGGAAACATGGAATTTTTCCAAACAGAGGTAAGTAGTATGTCTTCAATAAACTGAAATACTTGATATTTTAAGTTTACTCAGGTACAACATACATATTCTCAAATTTTCAGATGTTACGTATTTATCATTTTATTATTCTATCCAAGGCCATCAATACTTGAGATGTAAATTTCATAAAGGAGTACATAAAAATGCTCCTTTGATTCAGACTGTACCTCCATCGCATAGTTCTCGAAGAGATTTATGCTACTTGTGTTGCAGGAAGATGCCACCTCCGATTTCCCAGGTAAGGCAAACTTTGACAGGGATCCTACGAGAAAACAGTGAGTAAAACCATTGAAATTAGTGGGAAAGGATAAGAATCTTTCACTTTCATAAAGTCTCTGATAAAATATTAACTTTTCTAAATATTAAGGGTAATTTAAGAAAAAAACCAAATAAACAATGAAAAAATGGTTTTCATTGCCTGCAGTTTTGTTTTGAGCGCAACCCTAAGGGATGTGCTCTGAGTCCCCTGACCCCACGTGCTGGGTGTGTTCGCCCGCCGCTCGCTCACCGGGCACTTGTGTGTGCACACCAGAAGACATTCCAGCTGTCTGTGATCACTGTTTCGATGTGTGTGTTTTTCCACGCTTAAAATACAAGAAAATGTTTGGTTCTAAGGTCTAAAAGGTATAAAATAGCGTATCTTATTTCAAATCACGAAAGGATCTTTTAGGATCTGGTATAGTAATCTTGCTCTTAAACGCTGGGAGTTCCCAAGTACACTCTTAAGAGCAACGGGATACTAGTAGGTGTTAAAGCAACAACAAAAAGTAAGGGGATTTCTATGGCAAATCAATTGTTGATGGTGACTGTATCCTTTTAGTAAAACTGGAGGTTACCTATGTCTTCTCTACACATTTTTCCTAGGAGTTACTAAATTTTATGCATCAGCACTGGTATTTTAGTAGATATAAAGGTAAAAAAAAAGTAATGCTATAAATGACCAGTTCACAAGAAATAGATAGGACAGGAAAACATGTTAAACACCACCATGAGGATGCAATCAGCATAATCCAGACTGATGACTTGACTGACTCAGCAAATAAATGACCAGGGTGGGAGAGTGTGGGAGAGGAAAGGCAGCTCCAAAGCCACCACTGGCCCTAGGCCCTTCCACACAGAGATACAGGGAGGCAGAGAGCGAGAGAGGGCTGAAGCCTCACATCGTCCTTTAGAGCTTAGGGCTGGTGGGAACTGCAGTTCTAAAGCAGTTCAGAGTTGCCATCTAATTCGCCTGGACCAATTCAATCATTTGTGTGGGCACCTTTGTATCTACCCTAATTAATCGTCAGCAAAAAATATTCTATTTTAATAAGTATGAATCAGGTCTGAGCTAAGGTATTTTAAAAAGAATTCCCACTTGAGGATACATTTATTGATTTGAGAGAGAGAGAGAGAGAGAGAGAGAAACACTGGTGTGAGAGAGAAACATCAATAGGTTGCCTCCTCTATGTGCCTCGACTTGGGGATTGAACCTACAACCTAGGTAGCGGTCCTGACTAGAAACTGAACATGACGTTCTAACCTCGCCACCTGGCCAGGGCATGAGCTATGTTTTACTTGCTTAGCACACAAAATTATTCTTATATGGTAAAAAAAAAAAAAAAAAGGAGGAGGAGAGCTAATCACCTGACTTCTTCAAAGGTAGGAAAAAAAGAGGGAACAAAGATAAAAGGGAGTAATAGACATATCAACCAAAGGCAACAAGTAGACCTTTTTTGGATCCTAACTTGAGCAAATCACCTAAAAAAGAGCTTTATGAGATAATTGTGAGAATTCAAACTACATAAATATTTAATATAAGACATTATATAATAACTAGTATTACGTTAGAAAATACAATGGTTGCCCGGGCCAGGTGGCTCAGTTGGCTGGAGCATCATCCTTACCCCAAAGACTGCAAGTTCGAACCCCAGTCAGGGCGTATATACCTAGGCTGCAGGTTCGAACCCCAGTCAGGGCATATATACCTAGGCTGCAGGTTCGAACCCCAGTCAGGGCATATATACCTAGGCTGCAGGTTCGAACCCCAGTTGGGACACGTATGGGAGATAACTGATCAGTGTTTCTCTCATATTGATGTTTCTCTGTCTCTCTCCCTCCCTCTCTCTCTAAAGTAAATAAACATATCCTTGGGTGAGGATTAAAGAAAATACAATAGTATGACAATTAAATTATCAAAAAAACAAATGTATCACAAAAGATACATACCATATGAGTCCATAAAATGTTAAGAAATACATGCTGCCCTGGCTGGCATAGCTCAGTGGATTGAGCGCGGGTTGCGAGCCAAAGCATCGCAGGTTCGATTCCCAGTCAGGGCACATGCCTGGGTTGTAGGCCACGGCCCCCAGCAACCGCACATTGATGTTTCTCTCTCTCTCTCTTTCTCCATCCCTTCCCTCTCTAAAATAAATAAATAAAATCTTAAAAAAAAAAAGAAATACATGCTAACATACAGTGTTAGAAGATAATGTTTATCCATGAAGGTAGTGACAAGATTTGGGCCTGAGAGGAGGTCCCAGATGCTGTCAATGTTCTGTTTCTGGAACTGAGTGCTGGTTAGTCAAGTGTCTTCAATTTGTAAAATATATTTATGTACATGAAAATGTATACATTATATGTATAACACAATAAGATAAAAATAAATAACTTTAATAAGCTAAAATACACTTATGAACAACATGATACATTGTCTGAGATTTACTTTAAAATGGTCCAGGAGGGAAGAAAAAAATGCTGGCAGCAAAGGGGAGAGAGGACAAGAGAAAACAAGCTGCCCGTTTGTAGATTAACTGTTGGGACCGGATGGACAGTACATGGTGGGGAGCCCATTGTTCCATTCCTTCTACTTTTGTGTATGTTTGAAAATTTCCACAATAAAAGCTTTTCAGAATAGCAACGGCACAAATGAAAAAAATATATTCATTCATTCCTCACATCATATACCAGGGTAAATTTCAAATAGATTGAATGTCTAAGCCAGGGCTCAGATCTATTTTTGTACAGTCACAAGCTAGGAATGATTTTTACATTTTAAAGCACTGTTAAAAAAATAAGACAAAAAAGAATATGTGGTGAGAGAGAGAGAGAATGAATGAATGTATGGTAGCCCACAAAACCTAAAATATTTACAATATGGCGATCCTTTATAAAAAGTTTGCTGACCCCGGAAAATGTTACAAAGGAAGCCAGGAAAGTGTCAGAGGAAAACACTGGTGTGCCTAGGAGTGGGGAAATCTTTGTATTAGTACTCAAAGTCCAGAAGCAAGAGGGGACGAAAGCCAGGCTTCTCTGAAAGTGTTTTGGTTCTTTATTGTTTTGACTTTGGAGCCATGCAATCTTTTACAAAAATAAAACATAAAGGGAAAAGAAGTAAAGGTACTACCTATCAAATAAAGTAGGACAGAACTGTTGAACAAACCTTCTACGCAGGCAGAACTTTCTAGGCTTGTTCTGCTGAACTCACTTCCCTTACTTCCTGTGGTGGCACCGCACTCGTGGGTCGAAGGGGCCCCTTCCAACTCGGGGCAGACGTCTTCATCTGTTAAAGAGATGGATTCAGAATCCTGGGCTCCCACTGAAGAAAGACTGGTACGATCAGAACTTTGATCCTAAGGACACAATTATAAGCTTACTTTCCTTCATATTTAAAGTTTATTATTTAATAAGTCACTTCTAAGGCAGAGGAAGCAATTGCTCAGATGCTGAGTTAATCAACATTACAACTTCCAGGGAAAAACCGCCGATTTTACCAGGGCACACTAGCTCCGGACAGCGCCTGCTGCAGATCAGCTTTAGTCAGATCAAAGTGACTATCAGCAACCCTGCTCACTTCACAATGCCTGCTGTTCATTTTCCTCACTGTGAGTCTCAGTCCAGGATGAGGCCATCACAATTAGATTTTATTCTTTCAAAATTTCATTTATGTTTACATTTTATTTTTACCTGGAAACCTGGATTATTGAAACCTACAATAATCCAGGTTTCAAAGACATGTATCTCTAGTTTTCACTTTTGAGAACACATCAAAGTTAAATTTTTTCCTAACCAGTAATCCATTTCCCACCAATAATCCATAAGAAAATCTGGTTGATATAAATTTTTGTAGAAAAAACTTTTAGTATCTATGATTTTACTGCCTAGATAATACAACTTATTTTTCTATTGTTACTGATTGTTATTTTTAAGATTGCTTTAATATTTTTATTAGCTTTTTGGCTATATCTCTTTGCATTTTTAAGCAGGTGCTCGAGGGATTACAATATACATACCTAATCATTTTCATTCTACCTAAAGTTAGTATTGTATCATTTTGTCTATAATAATATAGCTACAGGGCAGGGCACAAGTAGGTTTATAGTTGTTCATATGGAAAATAATGCAATAATAAAAATAGTAATAATAATATAAGAATAAACTGTTGATTCATGTACTGACAATTGTAAACCTGCTTTTGCCCCACTCTGTATAATATATATCAGTAGGGTGAGTCTCTTTACCACCATAAAACATCTACATATGTTGAAAACCTCATGAGATAATGATATGATTTTTGTTTTGGATAATTAGAAGTATTTTAAGGGCTTTAAGAGGTAAAGAAGTAGTCTTTTATATTAACCAGCCATTTGCCACCTGTTTGGTCTCCCTATGCTCTTTGTGCTGTTGTTTTTTTTTCAGCCTGAAGAACTTCCTTTAGCTCATCTTATAGAACAGGTCTGCTGGCCAAAAATTCTTTTCCTTTATCTAAAAAAATTTATTTTTAATAGTCTTTTCTTTTTTGTAATATTTATTTATTTATTTACTATTTTTTAGAGAGGGAAGGGAGGGAGAAAGAGAGAGAGAGAGAGAGAGAAACATCAATGTGTGGTTACTGGGGGCTGTGGCCTGCAACCCAGGCATGTGCCCTGACTGGGAATCGAACCTGTGATGCTTTGGTTCACAGCCCACGCGCTCAATCCACTGAGCTATGCCAGCCAGGGCTATTTAAAAATATTTTTATTTCATCTTCACCCCTCAAGAATATTTCCACTGTATATGACTTCTGAGTTGTTGACAGGTCTTTTCTTTCAACTTATTAAAGGTGTTGTTCCACTGTACTCTTACCTCCATGGATTATGATGAAAAACACACGGTCATTCAAATCCTTACTCCTCTGTAGGTGATGTGTTCTTTTTCTTTAACAGCTTTTAAGATATTTTTTATTCTTTTCTTTTTTCAGCGATAATTTTCTTATTAGCAGATGCATATCTTTCATTTTTAGTAATTGCTTATGTGTGTGTAGACATGGTTTTCTTTGAGTTTGTTCTGTCTGTAATTTACTGAGTCTCTTGTGTCTATCTGTAAATCTAAATCTCTTACCAAATCTAGTAAGTTTTTAGCCATCATTTCTTCAAATATCTTTTCTACTGCAATTTCTTTCTCCAATTCTTCTAGAACTCTAATTCTATGTTATACCTTTGATAACTGTCCCCCAAATCTCTGAGGTTCTGTTCATTTTCATTAAAAAACTTCTCTTCTCTGTCCTCCCAATTGGATAGTTTTAGCCTTTTTTCTCTGTCATCTCCATTCTCCTAATGAACCCATTCCAATGAGTTTCAGTGTTTCGTTTCAGTTATACTTAAATGTACTTTAAATATATACTTTAGTTATATTTAAAAATGAATTCTATTTTTTCCCTGATAATTCCTTTCTTTTCATTTATTTCAGATGTGTTTTTCTTTACCTCAGGGAATCTAGTTGTAAGTGCTGCTTCACAGTTCCTGTCTTATAATTCCAGTATCAGGGCCATCTTAGGGTTATCTTCCCCTTGAGAATTGGTCATACTTTTCTGGTTCTTTATATATCAGCTAATTTTGGATTTTATTTGAAACACCGTGACTGTTATGTTGTGCAGTCTGAGTACTGTGATAATCTTTTTTTTATAAAAGATTTTCTTTATTTTTTAGAATGAGAGGAAAGGAAGGAGAAGGAGAGGGACAGAGACATTAATGTGTGGCTGCCTCCCACACACCTCCCCTACTGGGGACCTGGCCTGCAATTCAGGCATGTGCCCTGACTGGGAATTGAACTGACGACCCTTTGGTTTGAAAGCTGGTGCTCAATCCACCGAGCCACACCAGCCAGGGCAGAGTACTGTAATAATCTCTTGGAGAATGTTGATGCTTTTGTTCAGCAGGTAGTCAATTGAGTTACTTCAGATTATAACTTGTACTTTGATTTTTGAGACTTGTGTGAGCTATACACAGAATTAGGCAATCCCCTTCTTTCAGATTCCCCTCAAATTTTCTAGCACACAGAGGCTCCCTTTCCTGGTTCCTTTGTCCAGGAAATATGGGATTTCTCTTGAAGTTTTAGCTTCTGGAGTTGCCATGCCACATTGTGACAGGGACCTGCTCTTCAGACGAATATGAACAAGAAAATGGGAAATCCATCTCTGTGTTGAGACCCTCCTCATAATCTGCCTGCTTTTATTTTTCAGAACTCTTAGTTGTTTTTTGTCTTTTGCCTGGAGTTTTTAGTTGTAATCAATGGAGAGATGGGCTTTAGTGGCCTTATGTTACCACAGTGGAGGTAGAACTCTCGCCTTAATTTTTAAAGAATCTTTTTGCTGGGAATAGACAATAGGGTTGGCAGTCTTTTTCTTTCAGCACTCTTAACGGTGTCTTTTCAGTGTGTTCTGACGTCACAGTTTCTGTTCAAAACTCAACTGTCAATGTTGCATTGTTGCTCCTTTGAAGGTAACATATCTCTTTCTCTAGCTCTTTTTAAGATTTCTCTTTCTATTTTATTTTCATCTATTTAGTCAACATTAGATGACTAAATAGAATTTTCTTTGTATTTATTCTGCCTGAGATTTGTAGATATTTTAAACATGTAAGTTGATATCTTTAATTACTTTTCTTTTGGGACATCTTGGCAATCAGCATTTCAAATGTTTCTTCTACACTCTTCTTTCTTCTTTCTTCTTCTTCTTCTAGAACTCAATTACATCAATGTCAGGCATTTTCACTAAACCCCACATTCTTTTCTGCATTTTTCAATTTGTTTTCCTATCTATGCTTCAGTGTAGATGTTTTCTACTAACTTCTCATCTAGTTTACTAGCCTTTCTTTTTTTGTTTTGTCTGTTGTTAAACCCAACTATTGCATTCTTAATTTTTCTATCTTTTTTCAGTTCTAGAATTTATACTTGATTTTTTTAAACAAATAATTATTTGGTGCAATTTTCCATCTTTGCAGCTATTTTTTTATACCATTTACTCTATGTTTTTGAAAATAATTATTTCAAAATCCCTTGCTAATTCAAATATTTGGATCTCCTAAAGGTCAGTTTCCATTATCTATTTTTCTTTTGTTTTTTAGTTATGGTGCTGTCTCTTAGTATAGCTATTTTTAATTGAGTGACAGATATAAAAAACTGTGTTCTCCAGATGATGTTCTATTCCTCCAGAAAGGGTACTCTTGCCTCTTTCACATAAAGGTTGATTATTTTAATCTAACCACAGACTGAGCTGAGTCAAGCCTAGGTTTCAGCTGAGGCTCAGCCTACCTCCAGTTTGCCAGTGTTCCTAAGGCATACATAGCTCTGCAGGACTTCCAGCTCAGGGCCTAGTGTGTTCACCACCACCCCCTTACCTAGCAGCTCATGAACTCTGGCTATTGTATTCCCAGCACCATAAAACTTCTGAGATCTCTTGGCTATCAGACTTTCTGCTTATCCTTTTAGCTTCCTGTCTCATGCAGTTTCAGTATCTGGAAAAAGTCTTGGAGGAAAAAAATTGTGTATTTGAAGACCCTCAAATCTCCAGTTTTGTCTCTCTAGCTCTATAAGGTCCCCAAAGTTCTGCCAGCCCCCCTCACCTCTCCACAGTCCTCTGATTAAGCAGAGCTTGGATTTGCAACCAATTGTTCTGTGCTAAAAACAAGCAAACACCCTTAGGGAAAAAGCAACTGTGGAACTTCAGCTCACCTTTGCAATTCTCCTCCCACTAGAATCTTGTCCCTCGACTTCCTAGTTGTTTTAACAGTTCTATGATGACTTTAAACTGCTACTTTCTGTATTTCAGCTAGCTTTTTGTCCTTAGGTGGTATGCAAGTCTATCACAAGCTAATCCATCCTAATCAGGAGGAGAAATTCTATGCCTGGCTGGTAATTTCTGAAGGTATGCTGGACATTGTATCTGAAAAAAAAAAAATCTGCATTTTTAAAGAAATAATGAAGTGAACATTTTCATAGGACACTAATTTTTACTCTAGATACTAATCACTATCTTTAAAAACTGAACAATAAACATAACCTTAGTGAATTTTCTTTCTTTCCTTTCTTAGACATTTTATTTAATTCAAGTTCAAATTCTGATACTTACAAACATCACACACCCCAGAAGTCCTTTTTGTAAAGTTGTGTTTAAGGAGAATGTAAAAAACAGACATCTTTGCAAGTAAGGGACTTCTGGTGGTGAAGGAGGATAAAGGAAAAGTAGACAATACTAACGAAACTTACCTTAGATGGTGTGGTGTACATGGTGAATCTTGAATACCATTTGCTTGCTTTCTCTGCAACCCCTTTTCCAGCAGTGAACATACTGTTCCTTAGAACATCTAGTTTAGGTGCTAGTAGTGTGTCCAGATTAAATGAAGGTGATGAATGGGTTAATGCATCTTGAGATTCTTCCCTAAATGGGCAAGTTGGTGAGAAGGCTGGAGAAGACCAGAGTCTGTCCCTTGGTCTGTCTTCACTTTTTGTATAGCTTTTAGATTTGGTAAGTCTCATTAGCCTAGGAGAATTATGAGGCAGGCTAGATCTTCTGCGTGCCTTGACCAAAATTGGACTTTTCTTATTGGTTATTTTATCATCACACGCCTGTTGTAAATCAATGCTTGGCGTCCGACTTGTCAAAGGACTGATCATGTTATTCATATACATCACAATCTCTTCAGCCAAATCACGCTTAGTGGATGGTGTTGAAACGCTTTTGCTGTCATCTTCATCTTCTTCTCCCTCTTCTTTTTGCTCCTGCTCAGTCTCAGCCGCCAAAAGAGAGAGGGGATCAGATCCTGTTGCAACATCAGTTTTTTCAAAGGGTTTTGCTGAAAAGCTGCTGTTCATACGCTGAATTCTTCTGGGATTTTGTGTAGCAACACAGCCCATTTTTGACCCATAAGTTTCACTGTCTAAGTCTTCTAAGTCAAAAATAACTGGAGAATCCACTTTATCTGTCAAACAATTAGATCCATCAAAAGGTGTATCATCGTCACTAGATTCCTTTTCTAGACTCTCTCTTTTTGATCTTAAAGATGGCCTTCCAATATCAAGACTGTTCGGTCTTGTGCTTTTTGAGATAACATGTGAAAGAATTTTTGCGTCAGCTCCCAATTTCTCAACCATATCTCCAGGGTTTGCTTCCTGGTTAATTCTATTGAGCATAAGTCCCATCACTACTCCTCCACTAAGATTACGGTTTCTATTTTCCCAGCACATTTGCTGCTGCAAATTAGGTTCACTGTCATTTTTATGTCTTTTCCTGAAGCATCTACTTTGAATGTTTCCTGTTTCGTTTGTATCTTCAAAGGATGATATTAAGAGTGGCTCAGATGTGCTTTCTGGAAAACAAGAAGTATTTTTAGCCATAAAAAATGTAATGTGCTAACATAAGTTGTCTCAAATTTTTAAAATACTAGTAATGAAAATGGTAATAGCAAGCACTCATCCAGTGCCTGCTCTTGACTGATACGATACTAGGCACTTTATTTACATGATCTACCATTGTTATTCCAACACCCTCATAGGCTGAGAAAAGACTGACACTCAGAGAGACTAATGAGTTAGCTCAAAGTCACCCAGTCCTTCCTTACAGGACAGAACTGGGATTCAGATCCAGGTCTGACTAACTCTAAAGCATTTGTTCCTCGATATTAGGATGTACTGCTTTTTAAAACTTCTAAGTTAAAATTAATATTTTCTCATGGTATGTTTAATCATAATAATAAGTTCATGTTAATTCCACTAAATTGGTTAAGTAACAATGGTTATACAACTGTGGCTGTGTTAGATGACCTTAAGAGTCTGAGTCTTCTGCTTATAAAAATGAAAATCTAAACCCAAACACTAAACCAAACCAAATAAAAGGCAGCTGTGGTAGCTCTATCCATAACAAAAAATTATTTGAAAAACTTCAAATCTTTATGACTATAGACATGAGTAAAGAATTTTATCTTTGCTTTACTTAGTGACTGCAAGTTTATTCCAGTCAAATGTGAACGGCCACTTTCTGTTCAGAAACACTGTTCACTGCTTCTTACCAAGTCACTTAGGTACCAATACTGAAAGCAGAACTCTGATTTCTGATCATTTTAGTTGTCCGTACTGTGCGGGAGTCCTCTAAAGCACGAGTCTAGGTATGGTATTGTCAACTCGTATTCTTTATGTGCTTCATCCAACGAAATTCGCTCTCTATAACCAGGCAATTATTAAAAATGTGCCTTTTTTTCTGGCCATGTGATGCAGTCAGGTAACAGAATAGGGGATAAAAGATAATACTAGAGATCATAAACTTCTACAAACTAACATATTTTTGAAAAGATTCTATTTATTTATTTGTAGAGAGAGGGGAAGAAAGGGAGAAAGAGAGGGAGAGAAACATCAATGTGTGGTTGCCTCTCACATGTTCCCAGCTGGGGATCTGGCCTGCAACCCAGGCATGTGCCCTGACTGGGAATCAAACTGGCAACCCTTCGGTTCACAGTCTGGCACTCAATCCACTGAGCCACACCAGCCAGGGCTACAGACTAATATTGTTTGATAAGTGTATACCGTTAGCAAAAAAAACAGTATAGCAGAGAGATAAAGTTTATTTTTTTTCTATGTCAGCTTATGATTAAGTACATAAGAAACCAAAAATTCACTTTCTCCTGATATTCTGGGGAACTTTCTGCTTGACGTGCTAAATGTTATCAAAGACTTGGAGGAATCTTATTACCTAAAAGCAATACTCTGGGACTGCACTTAAATAGAGGTGCAAGGCTTCCTTTGCAAAGTCAGAACTATGCGGTGGCCTGAAGACCAAAGAAGATGGTTATCAAACTATACCAGGCATTGACAAACTACATTTCTGAGCCAAATCTCATCTGTGAACTGTTTCGAATAGTTTTTACATTTTAAAAGGGTTCTGAAAAGCACACACAGACAAAGAAAAGGCAAAGGAGACTGTGTGGGGCCTGCAAGGCCTGAAATATTTACTGTCCGCCCACTCACAGGAAAGCTCACGATTCTGCGTTCACAGATGTGCTGAGTCCCACACACACAAACTGCTCTGGGCCTGCGCGCCTCCAACAGGGAGCGCACACATTCTGTGGCCTCCTGGGCAGGTGGCTCTGTGCTTGGTGTAACTCTGGCCCGTGACATTAAAGTAGCAGTTTCTGAAGGTTTCTAAAACAATGGTAAAAGGGGATAAATGTGGTCAGTGGTCCCCTTCCCTATTCTTTCTGCCTTGAACAGATATGTGATGTCTACTGCTGTGTAAAGGTGCCAGTGGCCGTATTATAATCATGGTTAGGTCCAGAGAACTGATGGCAAAGCCCCTGAACCAACATCTTGGGCAACTGTTTAATTCTGAATGTCTTGAGGGAAAACAAAACAAAAACAAAAACAAAAAACAAAAAGACCCTTGACTTGTTAAACCACCGTTAATCGTATTTTCTGAGGTTTAAAGGTGAAGGATTCCTAGTGGATACACTAGTCCTTTTTCAGATCTTTGAACATGCTGTAATCCCCTCCCACCTCAAAGCCTTTTACATGCTGCTTCCCTCTGCTTGGAGTGCTCCTCTCAGTTCCTCCCCCGTCCTCACCTGTTTCCTACTCACACTGCAGGTCTGAGCTCAAAAACCATATTCTCAAAGAAGCCTCCCCTGACCAACGCTCTCCCAAACCCAGAACATGTGTCTCTATAGAATGTTCTTGTGGCAATTTACAGCCCTTCTTCACAGTATTTAATCTCAGAGCATTTTTATATTTACTTTATTATTTGATTAGTGTTTTCCCATCCTGCCTGCTATCTCTATGAAGGCAGTGACCATGTTTCTTTTTGTTCCTTATTATGTCCCCAGTAGCACCTGGTATATGGTAGCACAAAGTAGATGCTGAAAAAATCATTATTGAATGAATACTGTCTGCTGGGAAACAATTGCTGCAAATCCCAACCTGCACTGTAACTTAGCATGTAATACATTGTCCTACAACGTATTACCGCCAAATACAGTAGCTGAAGATAAAAAGTAAAAACACACCAAAACCAGAATTAAGCTTAGAAAAGTATTTTTTCATATTCAGAGCAAACTGTCCTGTGGCTAAACTTAGTAATTTTATATACATTTATCAAAATGTTGATTCTCAACATAATCATGAAGTAACTATAGGGTGATGATTTTATTTCCAATGAAACATTAAAACATCTCTGCTAATTTAACTCCCATATCTTTTAAAAGCTGTCGTACCTTTGAATCATAACATGTACTAGTATATAAGAAAGGTGTTACTGAAAAATAAGTCTTCTTGTAAATCCCATACATAGTTTTTGGCATTAGTGATAAACCCACAGTACTTAACAGATGGGAAAGTTTTCAAGCCAAAAATCTTTTTCTAAATTTATTTTATTGTACTTTTTCCACCATTATTTACTCCCCCTAATCCTGTTCCACCTCCACCCATACGCCCCATGTCCTGCAATCACTGCACTGTTGTCCATGTCCATGAGTTCTTTTTTTTCTTAAAGATTTTATTATTTTATTTATTTTTAGAGAGGAAAGGGAGGGAGAAAGAGAGAGAGAGAAACATCAATGTGTGGTTGCCTCTCACATGTCCCCAGCTGGGGACCTGGCCTGCAACCCAGGCATGTGCCCTGACTGGGAATCAAACCTGCAATGCTTTGGTTCGCAGCCCGAGCTCAATCCACTGAGCTACGCCAGCCAGGACCAGTTCTTTCTCTCTCTTTTTATCCCCCTTTTTGGCTAGATTCCTCCATGCCCACTACCCCCACCCCTCAGAGCTATCGGCCCACTCTCTATCTCCTCATGAGTCTGTCTCTGTTTTGCTTGTTAGTTCAGTTTGTTCATTAGATTGCACACATGAGTGAAATCATGTGGTATCTGTCTTTCTCTGACTGGCTTATTTCACTTAGCATTAATGTTCTCTAGGAAGCCAAAAAATCTTAAGGATAAACTAACAAGTCTAATTTACACCTAGGACACCTATTATAGGCTTTGAAAAGTTGACTTGTTAAGCATAGAAGGTAACCAAAAGCCTGATGATAAGTCAGTCGCTGACTGTCTACAACCATATGAAAATAGAAAGTTCATAAAAGCAGGTCTTAAGAAAAAGGCAAGCATGAAGAGACAGTAATGAAAGAACAATACAGTGAAGACTATCAAAGACAGTTATTAAGGGGTGAGGGAGGTAAGGGAAGGTAGAGGAGGGTATGGGGGGATAAATGGTGATGGACAGAGACTTGACTTGGGGTGGTGAACACACAGTACAGTGTACGGCTGATGTATTGTGGAATAGTGCACCTGAAACCTGTATAATTTTGTTAACCAGTTTCACTCCGATAAATCCAATAAAAAGAAACAAAAGCAAATTATTGAGGATTAAAATTAGACAATGATTAGGAAGGACTAAATGGTTGTGAAGGAGTTCCATGACACCAATGAAAAATTTTATCTAACAAAGAAATGCAAAGGAAGACAATTATAGATCTTCTAACTGTGTAGTGCGAAAGCAGCCACAGACAATACACACATGAACGAGTGTGGCTGTTTTTCAATGAACCTTTGTTTATGAATACTGAAGTTTAAATTTCATATAATTTTCATGTGTCACAAAACATTATTCTTCTTTTGATGTTTTCTCCCAACCATTTAAAAATGTAAAAATCATTGTTAGCTTGTGGACCTATACAAAAACAGGCTGCAGGCCCAATTTGACCCGTGGGCTGTAGTTTGCCTACTCCCAGATCTTGAAGTATATCTAACTATGTTACAGAAAACAAACACCGCTGCATCAAGCCCACTTACAGAGGTATTTCAGCTTTGAAAGCACATCCTTCACTATTTATTTGAATCAGTGAATTTCAATCTTTTTCATTTCGCAGCACACATAAACTAATTTTTAAAATTCTGCAGCACACCAAAAAACATGTATAATTTTTTTCTGATTTGGCAAAAAAAAAATAGGTATAATTTTGATTCTCAGCAGATGGCTATTGTTGTATTGGTTGCTGTCATTTTTTATTTGACATTCTAAGAGAAAAGAGGTGAGTGCCCCTGACTAAATGGTCAGGTATTGCATGTTTTAAAAATTCTCATGGCATGCCAGTTGAAAATAGCTGGTTTAGATATGACATGATGCAGAATTGAAATGTTACAAAAATAAAATAATGTAATTATGTGATAAGACTATTAACACTAGAAACTCTACATCATGTTCATTTAACTTCCCAAAAATGATCTGATGAAAAATTTGTGAGATCAAGTATTATCACAAACCCTAAACTAACTTTTCCATTAACTAGGTAACTTATGTGATCTGCCAATGGTCAGATTATGCCTTAGTTTTCTCATCTTATACATGGTGCTATTATGCCCTTTCACTAATAATAAGCATACAGTTTTGATGAATATAAAATAACATACATAAAGCACTTTGAAAAGAAAAAATGTTAGGTATTGTTACCTAAACTAACTGAGGAACTGTGTTTGCCCCTGAAGAAAACAGGGACGATGTGAAGACCAGGGACTGCATGCTTCATTCAAAAACTGGCTGGGCACATGGTGCCCTCGGGCTGGATATCTCAATCGCCGCTCCCACTCCCCTCCTGAAAGTCCGAACGGCCCGACTTCGGAGGTAGTGTATATCTTGTAAGTTTTCCCCTATGCTTTGTTATTATAAAGGCTTGAATAAAGTATATTATAAAATATAGAATTCAAGCTACTAAATTATACTATAAGAGGTTGCACAAATATATAAAAAATAACCTTGGAGAATTATGACTTTAAGAAAATATTCATTAGGAATACAGACATCAGTTATTCTGCACACAACAGAGCTGTACCATTCAACTCACCTGAGTTCTCTCCCAAAATTGTATTGGCGCTGTTGCTGTCCGTGCCGCCGAGGCGGACTATACCGGATGAACTCTGATAGTCGAGCTTAGGAAGACAATCGGCACTTCCTTTTGTGCTCTCGCTCTCCGACACTGTAAAAATTAAAGTGAAACTGGGAAGATGACATCTTTATACATCATAGAAAGCATAACTACAAGTAGCTTTTAGTTCTCAATATTTCTCCTCAAAATAGGTAATAAGAAATTTTCGAACACCTCTATATCTATCTGTCAGTCACAATAATTACACTGATCTGAGGCCTCACGGCATGCATGCAACTACTAACACTGGTCATGGGTGAGGTCCATACATTTTTATACTTCTTTGCTTGTAACACACTGCTTTTGATGGGAAGAGGCACGGGGGGAATACGAGTACAGACCATTAATAAAAGCATTAAATAAAAATATTGTTATACCTAAGAGTAACTGAGACTATATCCTTCACACACGAAGAGTTGTAATGTGGGAATGGAAGGTGGTGGAGAGGGCTTGCGATGGGCGGCAAGAGGAGTTACAATGGGAAAGTGGAGGAGAAAATGAGTACCTTTATACCTAAAGCCACTTGTGTTTATTATTAATATAAGTTTACAATTTTGTACAATACCAATTTAATACCTACAGGAACTAGAATCACTCCCTTTCTTATCTTTTTCTTCTTGAATGTCCTCAGTAGATGTATCTCCTCTTCTAACTTCATCTTTAGATAATGAATTATATCCAAGATCAGACTGACCACCTGGGGAAAAAGAAAAAAAATCCCTCTGCTGTTTATCATAAACTTCTTTAGTAAGAACTAGAATTAGAAGCAACACATTAATGATAGGATTCACTTATAGAAATTTTTCTGGATAACTCTCAATTGAAAGCACTCTGTTAGATTCATCCCACTCCATCTCTACTAATGGAAGAAAAAGATAATCTGAATATAATTTATCTTTGGCTCCACACTGCACTCAAATGCATATACATTCATACTACTATCTGGGCTGCAAAGACACAGACAAACCAGACATTCTTTATGTAAGTCCATGACCTTTCTAGGTAAAGTCTGAATTCCAACTAAGCAACGAAGAAGAAAAATCTGCAGGGAATTCGTAACAGAACCTTCACACACAGGAAGCTGAACATCTAAATAATTTTACCCCCCCTCAAAAGGGGTTTATTTAAATTTCTAAATAGGTAAGTACTTTTTCTGACAATTCAACTGAATAATTACTGAATTTCACATAAGTACAAATACATAGGAATGAGAAAAATTGTGTTAAAGTTATTAAGAAAAACAAAAGTTGTACTGATACAAAAAAACTTCTAATACATTACACATTCTTGTATTAAAGAGATTCTCTACTTTTCAGCAAATTATTTTTTACTAGATTAGCATCAAAACATAATAAGGTTTTGAATCCTAGTTCACTACATTAGCAGGCATAATTTTAAGTAAATCATATAACCTTTTTGTGTGGACCTCAAGTTCTAACACTTATAATATACAAGGTTGTTATAATTATATAAGAAATTATATATGGAATGGTTTTATATACTTGTAAAGAACTATCTAAAGAAAATTTATCATGTATCACTAGATATTTACTTTAATATACTTGCTTTACTTTTGATTTGTAATTTTGTAATCAATTTTTCAGCTCTATTCCCAAAGAAACTACAAGTTAAAAATGCTTTTATTAGGTTCTGTACTGTTTTAAGATAGTGTTTCTTAAAAAGGCCACAGCTAAGAAGAAAAAGTAGACTTCTTCCTTTTGAAGAGGTAATGCCCAGGGATGACTAACTCTGATTCCATTCACAGTGCATGACTGAGAAATAAAATCAGCCAAAGAAAAACAACTGTGAAAATCACATTTCAATACAATTAGCTTTTATTTATATTCTTAAAAGTAGGCATAAAAGGAGATAGATCAAAGTAATGTTACTGTCTGTAGAGACAGAAGCCTTTATACTTTATTATTAATGCTTGGATTTTTAAGTTTAAAATTTCTGTCCATTAAGAGGTGGCTTTTATATTTGAAAATCACATGTAAATTTTTAATGTAATAATGAAAATGACAGAATTATTCAGGTAACTTACTTTTTAAATGTGTCAGTTTCAATATTACTAGAAAAAAGTGCCCTGGCTGGTGTGGTTCAGTGTTCAGTGGACTGAGTACAGGTCTGTGAACCAAAGGGTTCAATTCCCAGTCAGGGCACAGGCCTGGGTTAAAGGCCAGGACCCCAGTAGAGGGCGTATGAGAAACAACCACACATTGATGTTTCTCTCCCTCTCTTTCTCCCTCCTTTCCCCTCTCTCTAAAAACAAATAAATAAATTCTTTAAAAAAACACCTTATCTACAAACCTTACATTTTAATGAAATAATTGCTATCTTCAGTGCTAGAGTGCTACAAATTTTATATGTATTTACATTATACTTTGGAACTTTTTATTTTACTATAGTTTAAGATTCACAAGAAGGAGTTCCTGTGTACCCTTTACTCCACTTCCCCAATAATAATATTTTACATAAAACTGTAAATGTGTGTTGATATGGTACTATTACCTCAAATCAGGGCTATAAATTTCTTTTTAAACTCTAATTACATTATCATAATTACAAAGAAAACTTCCCCTTACAAAAATGATACGATGAAGAGAGATCTGTGTGCTCTCCGGAGTTAACTGGATTATCATGGACTAAATACTTGAATAAACTCTTAAACTTTTATTTCTATCAAATAAAGAATGCATAAAATTGCATATAGTTATTAAATACAATATCGAATCAAGTACCTAATACATGAAATTAAAAAGTGACAGTTAAATACATCATTGAAAATTAAAATCCAAAAACAGGTTAGCAAATCTAGTTTTTAAAATGTACTGTAATAAATGTATACATAAGCACACACAAACCTGTACTAGATCTATCATCAGCAGCATATACTTTGATTAAACCCGTATTAAAGGGTGCCTGCTCCACAGTGTGTGTCCCATGACCACTATCCATGCTGCCATGACTAACAGCATCCAGGTCACTGCCATCTGCTAAGAACACAATTTGACAGCATTTTACTACTTGGGGAGATACCAAAAACACACATTAGTTTGTTGCTCAAGCTAATATCTACTATACATGAAAAGTGCCACATAATTAGCAAAATACGACTGTAACAAAGAACCCTATTGTGAATCATTAATGAATACTAAAACAAGACAACCAATGGTTGATAGTTGAAGTTACAAGAAAGAAAAGTAGAATTTTGTGTTTTTTTATATGTGAATATCAGAATTCGCCTAATGGCAGTAAAAACTAGAAAACATTCAATATTTTGAAAGTAGTTAAAATTTCTAAAAATGTAAAGTATAGCTAGTCGATTTTTTCTTTTGTTTTAAATCATTTTTATTGTTTATCTATTACAGTTGTCCCAGTTTTTCCCTCTTTGCCCTCCTCTGACCATTCCATCCCCCACAGTCAGTTCCCACACTGTTGTCCACGTCCGTGGGTCATTCCTACATGTTCTTTGTCTAGAGCCTCCTCTTTCTATTATCACTTCCCTCGTTCCCCTCCCCCACCCCCTTTGGCCACTTTCAGTCTGTTCTATGTTTCCATGCCTGTGGTTCTATTTTGTTCATTAGTTTATTTTGTTTATTAGATTCCTCTTATAGGTGAGATCATATGGTATTTGTCTTTCATCAACTGGCTTATTTCACTTAACATAATATTTTTCAGTTCCATCCATGCTGTTGCAAAAGGTATGAGTTCCTTCTTTCTCCCTGCTTCGTAGTAATCCATTGTGTAAATATACCACAGTTTTTTGATCCACTCATTTACAGATGGGCCCTTAGGCTGTTTCCAGCACTTGGCTACCATAAATAGGGCCGCTATGAACATAGGGGTGCATAAGTTCTTTTGAATTGGTGATTCAAGATTCTTAGGGTATATTCCCAGCAGCAGAATCACTAGGTCAAAAGGAAAATCCATTGTTAGTTTTTAAAGGAAATTACATACTGTTTTCCACAGTGGCTGCACAAATCTGCATTCCCAAACAGTGCACTAGGGTTCCCTTTTCTTTGAATCCTCACCAGCACTTGTTTGTTGATTTGCTAATGATGGCTGTTCTGACAGGTGTGAGGTGAAATCTCATTGTCGTTTTAGTTTGCATCTCTCTAATGGCTAGGCTCTTGACCTTGAGCATCTTTTCATATGTCTATGGGCCACCTGTATGTTGTTCTTGGATAAGGATCTATCCAGATCCTTTGCCCATTGTTTAATTGGTCTGTCTTCTTGGTGTTGAGTCGTATGAGGTCTTTATATATTTTGGACATCAAACTCTTGTCCGATGTATCAGTGGCAAATATGTTCTCCCATACAGTTGATTCAGTTTTCATTTTGATGATGGTTTATTTGGCTGTGCAGAAGCTTTTTAGTTTGATGTAGTTCCATTTATTTACTTTTCCCTTTATTTCCCTTGCCATAGGAGATATATTGGCAAAAATATTGCTGTGTGGGATATCAGAAATTTTCCTGCCTATGTTCTCCTCTAGGACTTTTACGTTGTCACAACTTATATTTAAGTCTTTTATCCATTTTGAGTTTATTCTGGTGTATGGTGTAAGTTGGTGGTCTAGTTCCATTTTTTTGCATGTACCAGTCCAGTTTTCCCAACACCATCTATTGAAGAGGCTATCTTTGCCCTAGTGTATGCTCATATACCCTTTGTCAAATATTAATTGAACATAGAAACTTGGTTTTATTTCTGTGTTCTCAATTCTGTTCCATTGATCTATGTATCTGTTCTTATGCTAATACCATACCTCAGAACAAAAGCCATAAAAAGGGACAAAGAAGGTCACCACATAATACTTAAAGGAACAGTCCAACAAGAGAATATAACCTTTGTAAATATATATGCACCCAACATAGTAGCACCTAAATATACAAAGAAAATCCTGGAGGACTTCCAGAAAGATATTGACAACACCATAGTCATCATAGGGGATTTTAATGCCTCACTGTGAACCATGGATAGATCTTCCAAACAAGGAATCAATAAGGATGTTGTGGCACTGAAGGACACTCTAGATCAAATGCACTTAATTGATACACATATAAAATATTTTACCCCAAAGAAGCAAAATATACATTTTTTCCAAATGCACATGGAACATTTTCAAAGCTAGAGCACAGGGTAGGACACAAAATAAGCCTCAACAAATTCCAGGAAGCAGAGAGCATACTGAGCGTTTTCTCTGACCACAGGGACTGAAACCAGAAACCAGCCTCCAGGAAAAACTCCAAACACTCAAATACATGGAAACTGAATAACATGTTATTAAATAATGAATAGGTCAACAATGAGATGAAGGAAGAGATAAAAAAGTATCTGGACACAAATGAAAATGAATACACAACAACCCCAAACCCGTGGCACACAGCACAGGCAGTCCTGAGAGGAAGTTCACAGCGATACAAGCCCACTTAAAGAAGACAGAAAACCTCAGATGAACATCCTACCCTGCATCCACACGAACTAGAGGGATGACAACGCACAATGCCAGTGAGTGGAGGAGGAAACAATCAAGGTCAGGTCAGAATTAAATGACCTAGAGACTAAAAGAACAATTCAGAGGATCAATAAATTCAGGAGCTGGTTCTTTGAAAAGATAAACAAAACTGACAAGCCTTCAAACAGACCATTCAGGAAAAAAGAGAGAGGATCCAAATAACTAAAACCAGAGATGAAAGAGAAGTTACAACTGAAACCACAGAAATACAAAGGATCGTGAGAAATTACTGTGAACAACTACAGGCAAAGAAACTGGACAACCTGGATAAAATGGATAAATTCCTAGAAACTATAATCTGCCAAAACTGAATCAAGAAGAAGCAGAAAGCCTCAATAAACAAATAATAAAATGAAATTGAAGCAGTAATCAAAAAACTCCTGGCACAGAGAAACTCTGGACTGGACTGGACAGGTGAATTTTACCGAACATTTACGGAAGAACTAACCCCTACCTTCTCAAACTATTCCAAAAAATTCAAGAGGAGGGAAGACTGCTAAGCTCTTTTTGCAAGGCCAGTATCATCCTAATTCCAAAACCAGGTAAAGAAACAACAAAGAAAGAAAACTATAGGCCAATATCTCTGATGAACATAGATGCTAAAATGCTCAAGAAAATACTGGCAATCCGGATTCAGAAGTGCATTAAAAAGATCATACACCATAATCAAGTGGAATTCATCGCAGGGGTGCAAGGATGGGACAATATTCGCACACAGTAAACATAATACGCCACATAAACAAATGAAGGACAAAAATTACATGATCATACCAACAGATGCTGAAAAAGCATTTGGTAAAATCCAGCACCCATTTATGATAAAAACACTCAGCAAAGTGGGAATAGAGGGAACATACCTCAAAATAATAGTCAATTAATTTAAAGAAAAAGTTAAACACATACATCCCTTAAATACCTTACCTGAGAGAGTTGTTTGTGATAAGTGTGCATGTTTCTTTAAAGCTCTTTTGAACTGTGCTACTCCTAAAACAACATTTCTTAATTTTGTCCAAAGAAAATAGCCATTATGACTTCGTGAAGGCCAGGTACTTTCTAAAACAGCCTATTTGTAAAATAAAATAATTAGTATAATAATTTTTAGAAATGAACACATTCACTTTAGAGTCAAACTAAAAAATATCTAAGTAGATTATATAACACAAAATAGCACAAAAAATTTACAACATATATTTCAGATACTCTAAAATAAATGCCAAGTAGCCACTGCATCATAAATTAAGATCGTATAATCACACAAGTTATAATCTTTCTCCATTATATAAAAGGAATTACCTTATTATAATAACCATAAGTAATGGCATTGGGGTCAATACCAGCTTTCTGCATTTCAAAAAGCACTCGAACTGCAAGCACTGGCTGATCGTATTGTCCACAGAGCTGCATGAGAATGCGGTAGCACACCTGAAACACAGTAAGTTCAAAGTGTACTAAAACGAAACATCTATGTACATAAAACTAGAAATAATGCATGCACTTTAAAGATAAGTGTTACCTCATCAGGCGGATCCATCTTCTTTGACTGCATTTTTTTAAGCACATCATATGCTGTTTTCAGAGCCCTGACTTTTGAATGACACACTTTCACGTAAGCCGGGAGACAAATAAACCACAGTCCGTAGCAGTGACGCAGCAGACACCTGGACCACATCTGAGGAATGGAAGAGTAACGCTTGGCAATTTTATGGGCTGATTTAATTTCCTAGAAAAAAATGCAAGGATTTCATTAATAAATGTATACACATAAGCATTCTTATTTAACTGCATGCTGAACAAGTACAAGTCACCTGCTTTTACAATGTTTCCACAAGAAAATATGTTTATAATTAATATACATTCAAGCCTCTGCTTGAATATGTATTATACCATATATAAAATAAAGTTCTAGGACAAGGGAACTAGTTAATTTTTTGAAGTCCACTTACTCTAAATTATCTTCAGAAAGCTTCAGGGAGCTTAATGTAGTCACAGTTATATGTGCAGTAGTAAAGCATATTAAGGGAGGATGAGTGTCACTTATTTTTGTTCTAATAATTGATTACATGAAGAATGCAAAATTCTCAAAGCACCTGTTTTGTTCTTCTGAACATGGGAGAAGGGCTACTAGGACTACTTGATTTTGAAGGCAATCTGCTTTTTCGTGTTTGTAGAAATCCTTCAGGTCTCTCAAATAAATTGTTTCTAAGAACTGGAAATCCATTATAGCTGTTTTTGAAAAGAAAAAAAAAAACTCAAGCATACATAGATTATCATATCATACTGGTTACAACCTAAAAAAATGTATGACTAATAGCTTCTTAACTTACAATTTATTTTTACTATGTTTCTCCATCAGACAGCAAATATTTATGCTAATGTTTCTTTTTTATATAATACTTAGAAATGTAATAGCCAAATATAAACTTGAACATATATTTTGGAGGAAAGAATTTTGTTGAACTGACTCAAACTACAAAGAAACTCATGCAAACTTTGTCAGTATTTGTGTAAAGGTATAGCAAACTTATGAGATGATATGACAGTTGGTAAAAGATCCACCAAACCAATACTCTTACAAACAGGACAGTCATTAATATCATTGCTTTGGATTAATTTATTACTGTAGACCCTCCTTCTCAAAAATATGCAAGTAACATATTAGCACACCAGGATAAGCTCTCATATTATCATGAATTGGTTTATCAGGTTAGTGAGCAGATTCAGGGCTTCATTTATGAAAAAGAAAGCGGAAGAGGTTGGAGACGAGGAAGAAAAGATCAGAATAGGCAGCTTTATGAGGAGGTGGGTTTAATCTGGGTGCTGGAAGAAGGTGTCTGGACATTTAAAAAGTAGCAGCAGCTAGGAAAAAGGCATGCTGAAGAGAACAGGAGAAGCCTCCAGGCAGCAAACTTAACCTAGTTCTAATATTCTTAAAGGTATATAATTTTAATTAACTAAGGAGAAAACTATACTAAAAGATGGCAAACTGTACCTATTATGTTCAGTGTAATTAATTCAGTATAATGAGAAAATATCAGTAATGACTATTAAGTAGGAATAAAATATCAAAGAAGTTTAGGAAAATCATGTCCTTTAAAAAAATTCATTGTATGTACAAGGTATGATAATAAGACCATTCTGTGTATCTTGTGGAAACTTCTTTATCATTTTGTATAGAAAAATGTAAGTATATTGATCTCTTATTAAGAGGACCTACTGTGCTCCACTGAAGACATTTAAAGCTGTTTTTTGAATGATGGGTATGATTACACTAAAATTATATTGGGTAGTCTCAAGGGGGAAAAATGACTTAGATTCTTTAAAAAAATGGGAAATTTTAAAGCTAAGCAATTTTCATATTAAAAGACTAAATCTAAAAGTAAAATTTTAATTAAAAGTTAAAACCAAACCATAAAAAGTCCCCCAAAATATACTAGCAAACCCACTAAAAGAAGTCTTAGAAGTATAATGTACAACAGAAATAAAAGAAATGAAATGTTTAAAAAGAAAAAGAGAGAAATTAGGAGAAATATTTTAAATGTCTTTGACAAAAGACAGACTTTTAAAAAGTGATACGAATCGCACCATCACTCAGTGAAAAGGGCAGGTACCAAGCGGCCTGTGAATGAGCTGACACTGACAAGCATGTACCACACCGCTTTTTCGGACGCAAAGACCTGGGCTATAAATGAGGGTGTTCAGAAAATCCTCTTTCAACAAAAATAACACTATGACAATGAATGACAGGTGAGAAACAGTTTTAGAATGTTTAAAGAAATATTACTGGAGAATAAAAAAATAATTTAAAATCTGAAAGGAAATATCACTTTAAGTAAAAATAAATGTATACTGGAAATGACCTGTAGTACATAACCAATGTATACATGTAATGTATATCTAGATGGACGTATAAGTCTACCTCTGTCGAACCTTTATTTCACTGCGCTCAGAACGATTTCCCTTTTCCCACTAGCCTCGAAGGCAGGAACAATGTATTATTCAAGTCTAAATACCAGGCACTTAGCACAGTGTCTGACCAAATTTCCTAAATTAATAACCATCAATCCAATAGTTCTGAGTTTCCATGACAAAAAAACTCATAGGAAAATGAATAACCTAAAAAAATGATATCATCCAAATCAAGGGCACAAATGTTGACTGTAAACTAGATTTAACTTCTGTAAACTAAGGTTACATTAACTACTGTGTGTGGGGGAAAGGAAATGAAGTGAGGAAACCAGCTTCAGTGAGAAATAAAAATAAAAATCTTATAATAGAAGTGCTGAATTTTGGTGAGGTAAGGTCCTAACTGAGTTTAATAAACATTTATGAAAACAGATACTTATGTAGATATAGAGAACTTCCCATTCCCAAGTCTATATAATGTAAAATTATAATTTTTTCTTTTTATACCTCAAAACTTAATAATGGATGTGGGATAAGCTTGCTTACCACCTAAAAATTAGGGATCTGTAAAGTTTGGACTTTTGAAAATACCATAGTCCTTAGAAAGCTACGTCACAGGTGATGGGTTGCTTCTCTCTTTCAATCTCAAACATTCGCCTCTTGAATACCTGTACTGTAAAGGGGCTTCTTCACCATTGGGTAGACGGGGGATCTCAGGTGGTGTTACAAAAACAGTGTGTTCACTTTTGAAAGATTCATCCAGTTCGATAAGCCGCATTTCACCACTCTTGTCCATATCCACCTGAAGAAGTTTTAAAAAACATACATAAAAAATACATTGGTTAGCCAAGTGTTTGTCTATAGAGGAATGGTTAAATGAACCATGTAAACAACTAGATACTAAAGAGGTAATAAAAAAAAGAAAGAGCAAGTTCTCTGTGTGCTACTATAGAAAGATCTTCAAGACAATTAAGTGAAAGTAACAAGGTGCAGGACATTGTATAAATATAGTGAACTATCTTTTGCGTAAGAAGGAGGGAAAAATAAGAACATATATTTATTGGTTTTTTTTTTTTTTTGCTTGTATTCACATAAAGAAATACTAAAGAATACTAAGAAAAGTAATTATCTATATGGGGAAGGGCAGATGAATGAAGTGAACAAGGATGATCAGGACCCACATTTCCCAATGTATATGTTTGTTATTTTTCATTTTGAACCAAGAGAATGTATTAAAGAATTTTTTTTAATGTACACATCCACGGGTGTGTATGTGTTGAGACTACTGGGTTCTATCTTGGATTTATTCTAAATATAACAAAATTCCATAAGTTTTTCCAGTATATGTAGAAACACATACGAGTTAAATTCTAGTCATGTCAATATTGAAAGCACTTTAGTAGTACTATTCCTCCTAGAAAATTTATAGCAAGGTAATGTTCATAAAAAATGAAAACTCACAGTCTAAACTGTGCAAAAGAAGCTCATAGAGAACACAGCATTGCATTAATTTTTTAAAGAAACAGATGTCATATATATAACAAAATATAATCCACAGAACTTTATTCAGTTAGAATGGATATCACATACCAGTTGGGAATAAATGGGACAGCAAGGATTATTAACAAGTAAAACCTTTAAGATAAGGATATAGGGCAGAGTATAGAAAAAAGAACAGGATAGCTTTTATTTCTAATTCTTAAAAAAAGCTGATACATTCAGAGTCTTCTTAAATAAACTGTGGGTTATAACTTCACAGCATTATGTGTCATTATCTCCAGGATTAAAAAATGTTTTTCATGATATTTCCACACAGTAAACTAGGTAACAATTGAGGCATATTAAGGAATCAAAATTAATGACAGGATAAAATGTTCTCAAAATAATGACAAATAAATAATATCAGGATACTAAATCATATATATAGTATGATTCTAATTTTTAAAAGAGAGTGAGTACCGTATTTTGCCGTGTACCATGCACACTTTTTTGTCCCAAGTTTTGAGGGAAAAATAAGGATGCGCATTATACATGAGTATGATGACTACATAACACGGGTATAAAAATGGGCACAATAATCCCATGTATAATGCACATAAAAACTTGGGTGTGCATTGTACATGACCAAATGCGGTATGTATATTAATACATACCGGATATAGTTGTGTGTGCTCTCATACACACAATTATCAAAATGATACTTCTGGGTAGTGTCATTACTGGCAAAAAATTTCTTCTTTTTATTGTTATTTATTTTCTAATTAAAACATAATGAATATCAATTACTTTTATTTGCTTTTTAAAAATTACAAAAGGACTTTCAGTCAAAATGGTGGCATAGGTAAACATGGGTCATCTCATCGCACAACCAAATCAAAATTATAACTAAATTATAGAACAACCATCACTCAGAAACATCAGAAATCAAGCTGAATGGATATCTGACCACTATGGAATTAAAGACACCACATCCATCCAGACTGGTGGTAGGGTCGCAGATGTGGAATGGGCTGGTCCCACATCCATGTGCGGTGGAAAAAATTCAGGAGGGATATTTCAGAAGTGAGGAACTCCAGCCCTACCACAGGTCCCCCCAGCCCAGGATTCCGGTGTGAGGAAGATAAGTCCCCATAACTTCTGGCTGTAAAAACCAGCAGGGATTGAGTCAGTGGAAGAAACTTCTGGACTCCCAGGCAGTTCCTCACAGAGAATCTGCTCACAGACTTAATCAGACTTACTCTCTCTGAGCTCCAGCACTGGGTGTGAAAGGCACCAGTGGCATATAGGCAGGAACTGAAGTGTCTAGCATTAAGGTGAGAGCTGGGGGACAGCTTACTCCCAGACAAAAGGCACGGAAGGGCCATTGTCCCTTATCTGAACCCTTGCCCCGACAGAGCCACACAGCTGGCAGGTGGGTGCCATATCTGAGACTCCATCAACCTGGCTAACACTGTTTGCCCTATCCTGGAGATCTCCTAATACTCCCTCTAATGCAACTTATAGTACCACCCAAGGTGTTAACAGTAACTTTTCCATATGAATGGCTGGTCTTGGCTCCTGTTTCACAACTTCCTAAATCCTTTCAAACAAGCTAGCCTCGATGCGTCCCCAACCCCCATACCTCTTGCTAAATGTCCCCAGGCCTGGCTCTAGAAGCAGTCAGACTATATTCACAGCTTGGCTTCACCGGGGAACCTCCAAGCCCAGCACAAGCAGCAGCCATCTCAGATTGCTTTACAGCTCAGGTAGGGTGGCCCTAGGCAGAACACAGGTTGGAGGCTGACCTTGACCTGCATCGCCCAGAAAACTGCAGAACCTGTGCACCCAGTGGATAGTTACTGACCATGTCAGAGTACCACCACCCTGCCCCTGCAGAGGTGATCCTCCATGAAGGGCAGAGGTTGGATTCTGTGGTCACAGCCAGACCTTGCACCTGACTGGCTTAGTTAAATCCCTCCCACTGACTGGCCAACAGTAATCAAGGCTCAACTACAAGAGGATGGTGTACTCAACCCACAAGAAGGGTGCACCTCAAGTACTCAGCTTGAGTGATAGGGGAAGCTGTGCCACTGGACCCTACAGAACACCTACTACATTAGGCCATGATGCCAAGACAGGAGTCACAGCAGGTCTACCTAGTACATAGAAACAAACACAGGGAGGCTGCCAAAATGAGGACACAAAGAAACATGGCCCAAATGAGAGAACAGATCAAAACTCTAGAAAAAGAACTAAACAAAATGGAGATAAGCAACCTATCAGATGTAGAGTTCAAAACACTGGTTATCAGATGCTCAAAGAACTCATTGAGTATGGCCACAACATAAAAGAAGAAATGAAGGTTATACTAAGTGAAATAAAGAAATATTTACAGGGAACCATCAGTAAAGGGGAGGAAACTGAGATTTATATCAATGATTTGGAACATAAAAAAGAAACGAGCATTTAACCAAAACATCAAGAAAAAAAAATAATTAAAAAAAACCAAGGATAGTATAAGGACCCTCTGGGACATCTCCAAATATACCAACATCTGAATCACAGGAGTGCCAGAAGAAGAGGAAGAGCAAGAAACTGAAAACCTATTTGAAAAAATAATGAAACAAAACTTATCTAATTTGGTGAAGGAAATAGACATACAAGTCCAGGAAGCACAGAGAGTTTCAAACAAGTTAGACCCAAAGAGGACCACATCAAGAGTCATCATAATTCAAATGCCAAAGTTTAAAGATAGGGAATTTTAAAAGCAGCAAGAGAAAAGCAAAGAGTTACCTACAAAGGAGATCCCATAAGACTGTCAGCTGATTTCTCAAAAGAAGCTTTGCAGGCCAGAAAGGACTAGCAAGAAGTACTGAAAGTGATGAAAAGCAAGGACTGAGAGACTCATGATGGTGGAGGAGTAAGTGGAAGGTACACTAACCTCCTTCTAGGACCAATCTGAAATTACAACTAAATTATAGAAAAATCATCCTGAATAACCAACTGAACACTAGATACAGAGAAGCATTATAACTATGAACAGATGGAAGAAGCCACATGACCACAACATGACTGGTAGGGAGTGTGCACGAGGCACAAGGAAGCACGAGAAGGCTAGCTGGGGTCGAATGGGCAATAGCTGAAGTCCTGCAGGCATATTTCAGTGGCCAGGGGATTGCCCCTGAGAAATGTGGGGTCTAAATCCCAAGCTGGGCTCCCCAGCCTACTCCACCAGAACAGAGGAAGTAACCCAAATAACATATGGCTGTAAAAAGCAGTGGGGTTTCTGTCTGTCTGTCTGTCTGGAGAGACAGCTATAGACTCAGACAGCCTCTTAAAGGGCCAATGCACAAAATTCTGTTTGCAGTCACTTACCCTGGGCTTTGGCAGAAGGAGGTCAAAGTGGACTAGAGATGCTTGAGGAGAATCTGGTGCTATTGGTTCTGGGAAGAAAGCTGAAGGAAGAGCTGCTAGGACCTCTGTGCTGAGTCATTCCCCATACTGCAAGAGCCATCTTGCTCAGGCAGAGCAGACCCCGCCAAGTGGCATCAGCCTGAGGAGAAGCAATAGCTCCACCCACAGGAATTACTCTGCCCCTCCCTATGGTGCTTAAGCCCTGCTGCTGAGGAGTAGAGCTGGAAGACATTCACTGATTAATTATATAGAAAGCCTGTAGGCAGAGGCAGATTGCTGGGAGCTCTGAGGCTTTAGCTGTCACACCTCTGGGTCTGGTGCTAGACAAAGCCATCCTTAGTGCCCAGCCTCATTCTTTCTTCACACACCCAGACCCAGCAGAAGCAGCCACATGCTGTGGATCCTGATAGCTATGCACAGGTTGTCCAGTGCTTAGGTGTGCACCAGTCTGGCAGATATACCTAGTACACAGAAACACATAACAAAGCAGCAGCCAAAATGGGGAGATATAGAAACAGACCCCAAATTAATGAACAAGAGTATACTCTAGAAGAAGATATAAATGAAATAGAGGCAAGCATTTATCAGAGTTTAGAGTAAATGATTATAAAGATACTCAACTGCACGAAAAAAAGACAGAAACCATATAAAAGGACCAGTAAGAAATAACTAATAAAATATCTGACATAAAAAATACACTGGAAAGAATAAATAGTAGGTTAGATGATGCAGAGGATCGAATCAATGATTTGGAAGACAAAGGAGAAAAAAAAAATCCAGGCAGAGCAGCAAAAAGAAAAACAAATATAAATAAATGAGGAGAGCTTAAACATTTTTAACATGAAGCATAACAAAATCTGTATCATGAGAACATCAGAAGGGGAAGAGAGTGAGCAAGGTATCAAGAACTTACTTGAAGAAATAACATCTGAAAAATTCCCTAATCTGGTGAAGGAAAAAGTCACACAAGTCCAGGAAGCTCAGAGAGACCCAAATAAGTTGGACCCAAAGAGGCTTACACCAAGACATATCTAATTACAACAACGAAGCTTAAAGACAAGGAGAGAATCCTAAAAACCACAAGAGAAAACCAGGTAGTTACTTACAAGGGAGCACCAATTAGACTGTCATCTGATTTCCCCACAGAAACATTTTGGGCCAGAGGGGAGGGGCATGAATTATTCAAGGTGATGAAAAGCAAGGACTTACAACCACGGCTACTTTACCCAGCAAGGCTACCATTTACAATCAAAGGAGAAATAAGGAGCTTCCTAGACAAGAAAAAGCTAAAGGAGTTTGTTAACACCAAATCAGTACTGCAACAAATGTTAAAGGGCTTGCTTTAAGAAGAGAAAGAAAATAAAAACAGAGGAAAATACTCTAACAATAAAATGGCCCTAAATACGTATCTATCAATAAAATTGCCTTAAATGCTCCAACCAAAAGACATATGGTAGCTGAATAGATAAGAAAACAAGACTCATATTTATGATGCTTCCAAGATTCCCATATTAGATGGAAAAACACACACAGACTAAAGGTGAAGAAATGGAAAAAGATATTTCATGCACATGGAAAAGGAAAAAAAAAGCTGGGGTAGCAGTATTTATATCTGACAAAATAGACTTTAAAACCAAGACTATAGTAACAGACAAAGAAGGACACTACATAATGATAAAGGGAGCTATCCAACAAGGGGATATAACCTTAAGGATGCTTAAGGAACTTAATGAGGACCTCAACAGTGTAACAAAGATCCAGTCAGAAATGAAGGATACAGTAATTAAAATAAAGAACAAATAACAGTAGACTGGATGAAGCCGAGAATTAAACTAATGACTTGGAACATAAGGAAACAAAATGCAGCTAATCAGAACAACAAGAAGAAGAAAATCTAAAAACATAAGGATAGTATAAGCAGTCTCTGGGACAACTTCAAGAGGTCCAATATTTGCATCAGAAGGAGGAGAGAAAGAGCAAGAAATTGGAAATCTATTTGAAAAAATAATGAAACAACACTGCCCTAATTTGGTGAAGGAAATAGACATGCAAGTCCAGGAGGCACAGAGAGTCCCAAACAAGATGGATGCAAAGAGGTCCACTTCAAGATATAACAAAATTAAAATGCCAAAAGTTAAAGAGAGAATCTTAAAAGCAGCAAGTAAAAAGCAGTTAATTACCTACAGTGGAATTGCCATAAGGCTGTCAGCTCATTTCTCAAATGAAATTTTTTAGGCTAGAAGGGATTTGCAAGAAATATTCAAAGTCATGAAGAGCGGGGACCTACAGCCAAGATTGCTCTACCCAGCAAAGCTATCATTTAGAATCAAAGGAAAGATAAAGAATTTCCCAGACAAGTAAAAACTAAAGGAGTTCATCATCACCAGACCATTATTAAACAAAATGCTAAAGGGACTTTTTAAGAAAAAGAAGAATATTAAAACTATGAGAGATAAAATGGCAACATATATGTATCTATCAACAAATGAATCTAAAAACACTAAACAAGAAGAACAGAGACAGAATCATGGATATGGAAAGCATTTTGATGGTTGCCAGGTGGGAGAAGGATGTGGGGGGATGGGTGAAGAGGTGAGGGGATTAAGAAGTACAAATAGGTAGTTACAGAATAGCCATGGGGATGTAAAATACAGTATAGGAAATGGAGTAGCCAAAGAACTTATAATCATGACCCATGGACATGAACCATAGTGTAGGGATTGCCTTAGGACAGGGGTGTCAAACTCATTTTCACCAGGGGCCACATCAGCCTCGAGGTTGCCTTCAAAGGGCCGAATGTAATTTTAGAATTGTATAAATGTAACTACTCCTTGACAGTTAAGGAGAGCTCAGCACTGCCACCGGGTAGGAACAAGGTGGAGGAACAGATTCGGCCCATGGGCCTGGTGTTTGCCATCTGTGCCTTAGAGAGTGGGGTGTGCTGGGTGGAAGGGGGAAGGGGGGAAGGTTGAGACAACTGTAATAGTATAATCAATAAAGTATAATTTTTTAAAAAGCTATGTAAAATCCCCAGATTCTTGATTGATATCTGTGCAGATTCATAGTTACCTATTTTATTCAACGGGTTATAATCTGCTACTAAGTTTGATATTGAAATCATCCCAGAGGTAGATACTGGGAGTCCATTTAAACTGGCTTATGTTTCTGTGTGTGTACTGTTTTTATAAAAACATGTTTCTATCATTCTTGGGGCAATTTCTTTTTTTCTAGCATAAGCTATTTCAGGGCTCATTTGTACTTTCCTTGCCCTAGACTTGGGATCAACTATTTCTTCAAGAAGTCCTGACTCCTTTTAGTGGAGAATGGTATTTAGGAGCCAAAATTTGTGCATTAGGTGTACGCATTGCTATTGGGGTATGGCTGCTCCCAGGTCCTTGCAGGGTACAGAGCTAGGAAATATATGTTTGTGTGTGCACCTACATCTGTACTTATTTCTATGTCTATCTATACATATTGAAAGCTAATGATATCACATGGAACCTCCAATTCTACAGGGTTCATTCTGGTATTCTCCTTTTCTTTATTTGTAAATTCCTTCTCAGTCGGTGGGAAACTTAATTATCTTTAATATATTTATTTATTTTATCAATCCCCATATGTAACATTCTTCCCTCCCCATCATCCCCTAACCCATGTATATGACTTTTTTACTATAATTTGGTTCTGACAGCTCCTTCAAGACCAACTCCCTGTCCCACCAAGCTGGCATCTCCCTCATCCAGATCAAACTCTGAAACCACATTTGCTGTCTGGACCCAATGGCAATACTCTCTCTCACTTGCACAGTCTCTGACACCCCATGCTAGGCTGTTTCTCCTACCATATCCCATTCAGGTTTTGATACCTTTCTCTAGGCTACTGTTCCCCAACATCCTCTCTCTTCAGCATGGATACCCACCTTGCTCTATCCCACCTACTGATATTAGAAGTGAAGGAAAAGGGAAGGTTTCACACAGGAATTTAAAATAGAATTAATTCACTTAATTTATGGTACAACTCACTCCCAAATTGTAGTAA
>PVIA01007145.1:0-87293 GCA_004024845.1 Tonatia bakeri | reverse complement strand
ACAAAAAATAGCCTTTTTGACAAATGGTGCTGGAAGAACTGCAGATCATAAGCCAAAACAAACAAAAAGGCCAAAAATATTCTGTCTTAAACCTCATACCTTATATATAATTAACTCAAATAAATAACAAACTTAAATGTAAAGTGCTAAACAAAAACATCTTTAGAAAAAATAGAAGAAAAACTTCAAGATCTAGGGCTAGGCTTAGTCTTGACACAGAAAACACAATCCATAAAATTTTAAAAAAGAGAGAGAAAATAGATTCAAACTGCATACACAATAAAGGCCTAGTGTGTAGAATACATAAAGAACTTTTAATTCAACAGTAGAAAAGAAATCCAATTAAAAAATGAGGAAAAGATATGAAGAGGATATACAGATTGCAAATAAAAACTTGAAAGAGGTTCAAATCATTAGTCCTTAAGGAAATACAAGTTAAACCATAATGAAATATCACTGTATACCTATCAGTATGTTTTAAACTAAACAACGACAACACTACCGAATGTTGGTGAGGATGCAGGAAACTAAATCGTTATGTGTTGCTGGCCCAAATGTAGAATGGCAGTCACTCTGTAAAACAATTTGATAGTCTCTTTAAAAAGTAACCATGCAACTACAGCATTGAACTCCTGGGCATTTATTTCAGAAAAAATGAATATCTATGTTCACATAAAAACCTGCCTATGAATGCTTATAGCATATTTATTTAAAATAGCCAAAAACTGGCCCTGGCCAGTGTGGCTTGCTTAGTTGGGCATCGTCCTGCAAATTGAAGCATCACCAGTTCAATTCTCAGTCAGGGCACATGCCTGGGTTTGCAGGTTCAGTCCCTGGTCAGGGCATGTATGGAAGGCAACCAATGGAAGGCTTCTCTTACATCAATGTTTCTCTCTCTTTCTCCCTCTCTTCCCCTCTCTCTAAAATAAAAAAAAAAATCAAACATAAAACAAACAGCTAAACACTGGAAAAAATTCAGATGTCTTTCAATGGGTGAATAGTTAACCAAACTATCATATATCCATACAAAGGAATACTCTTCAGGAATAAAAGGAACATACTATTGGTACACAGCAACCTGGGTGATCTTCAGAGATTTGTGCTGAGTGAAAAAAAGCCAATCCCCCAAAGCCACACACTGTATGATTCCATCTGTGCAACACTCCTGAGGTGACAATACTACAGAAATGGAGAATATATTAGTGGTTGCCAGGAGTTAAGGACAGAAGAGTGGCATTAGAAGTGGGTGTGACTATAGAAGGGCAACATGAGGGATCCTTGAGGTAATGGAAGTGCTCTGTCTTACTGTATCAGTGTCAACATCCTAGTTGTGGGACTTTATTATAGTTTTTCAAGATGTTACTATTGAGAGAAACTGGGTGAAGCCTGCTAAGGATCTCCCTGTATTACCCTTTAAAACTGCAAGTTAATCTTCATTTACCTTAAATTTAATTTAAAACCACACACAAAGAAAACATAGATGAGTATTTAAATGATTACAGGATGAAGCAAAAATTTTAAGCACAAAAAGCAATGGTTAAAATTCTAAATGATGATTGTTAGATCTCACTATAAAATTCTTCAAAAAATTTTAAGTATATTTTATTGATTATGCTATTACAGTTATCCCAATTTTTCTCCCCTCTATCCCCCTTCTGCCCTCTAACCCCTCCTCATTAGTTCATGTCCATGAGTTGTACATATAAGTCCTTTGGCTTCTTTATTTCCTATACTATTCTTAACCTCCCCCTGTCTATTTTATGCCTACCAATTATGCTTCTTATTCCTTGTACCTTTCCCCCCATTCTCCCACCTCCATCTCCCCACTGATAACCCTCCATGTGATCTCCATTTCTGTGATTCTGTTCCTGTTCTAGTTGTTTGCTTAGTTTTTGTTTTTGCTTTTTAGGTTCACTTATTGGTAGTTGTGAGTTTATTGATATTTTACTGTTTGTAGTTTTTGATGATCTTCTATTTCTTAGATAAGTCCCTTTAACATTTCATATAATAAGGGCTTGGTGGTGATGAACTCCTTCAACTTGACCTTATCTGGAAAATACTTTATCGGCCCTTCCATTCTAAATGATAGCTTTGCTCAATAGAGTAATCTTGGATATAGGTTCTTGCCTTTCATCATTTTGAATACTTTTTTTCCAGCCCCTTCTTGCCTGTAAGGCTTCTTTTGAGAAATCAGCTGATAACTGTCTCCTTTTGTCTTGCTGCTTTTAAGATTCTCTCCTTCTCTTTAATCTTGGGTAATTTAATTATGATGTGCCTTAGTGTGTTTCTCTTTGGGTCCAACTTCTTTGGGACTCTGGGCTTCTTGGACTTCCTGGAAGTCTATTTCCTTTGCCAGACTGGGGAAGTTTTCCTTCATTATTTTTTCAAATGAGTTTCAATTTCTTGCTTTTCCTCTTTTCCTTCTGGCACCCCTATGATTCAGATTTTGGAACCTTTAAAGTTGTCTCAGGGGTTCTGAAGCCTCTCCTCATTTTTTTTTTATTCTTTTTTCTTCATTCTTTTCTGGTTATGTTTATTTCTTCCTTTTGTTCCAAATCATTGATTTGAGTCCCAGTTTCTTTCCCTTCACTGTTGGTTCCCTGTATATTTTGCTTTATTTCACTTTGTGTAGTCTTTATTTCTTTCCTCACTTTGGGATCAAGCTCAATTCTGTGAGCACCCTGATAACCAGTGTTTTGAACTCTGTATCAGATAAGTTGTCTATCTCCTCATTGCTTAGCTCTTTCCCTGGGGCATTGATCTTTCATTTGGGCCATATTTCTTTATCTGGGTGTACCTCTTAAGTTATAAGGAAGTGGAGACTTAGGTACTGGTCATGGCAGGGCAAGCCTCCTGGCTGCATCGTGGTGCTGTCTGTGGGGGAGGGGCCAGAGAGGGAACAATGCGGCTTGCCCGTTCAGCTCTAGCCCCACTTTCCCACCAAGACTCCTGTGAGACTGGGAGTTTCTCCCATTTTCGCAACCCCACAGTATTTTACTGCTAGAAGTTTTCAGTCTTCCGTGTCCCAGTGAGCCAGACCCACCTTGCCCGTGTGGTCTACCACCTTGGCCGCCTTGCCGCAGATCCTCTCTACACCCTTCTGCAGGTCTGGTTGAATATTTCTCTATCTCCTTGGTTGTCCGAGTTCCATGCAGTTTGCTATTCTGGCAGGTCTTGTTGTTTATTGTTTTTAAATGGGTTGTTACCTTCTTTTGGTTGTACAAGGAAGTGAAGCATTTCTGCCAATGCCTCCATTTTGGCCGGAACCAAAATCCTTCAAAAATTTTTGTAAGAAAAAAAAATTATCATAACTCATTCAGTGGAATACTATGTTGCCATAAAAAGAAAAAAGGAAGCTCTTTATGCACTGAAAGAAAATGAACTCAAAAATTTAAGAGAAAAACAGTTGTAGAAAAGTACAGATATTTCATTATTTGTGTAAAAAAGAAACAGGACTGTAGAATTTATTTATAAATTTATAATGTGTAGAAGAAAGTCTCCATGTTGGTAACAATGAGTGATTTCAGGAGCAGAACTAGGGGGCAGGGGCGAAACTTGTAGAAGTGGCATACCACTGAATACTTTTTAGTACTGTCAAATCTGGAACCACATGAACGCATGGCCCCTCAGACATTAATTATTATTTATTACATAACAGTTATATCTTTTACTAAAAGGTTTTAAATACAAAGAACAAAGTAAAATGTTAGCAATAAAACCAATATATTATTATACTATCCTTCATCTATAAGTATATTTTTAATCCATTAATATTAAGAAAAATCTGCAAAAAGCATAAAGATAATTTTCAGAAGCTGAAGTACAAGTGGCTAATAAACATTGAAAACAATATTTATTCTGATTAGTAATCAACAATATGTGAAATAAAGAGAGGCTATTTTGCCTATCAAACTGACAACAGATTTTTAAATAATATTCAGTGCTGGCAAAAATGACTAAATACAGCCCTATATGTAAACTGGAACAACTCACAAAATATTGGAAATAGCCAAACTGACCAAAGAGAAACAAATGTTGAAATGCAATATGGTATATCCTTATCCTGGAATATTATATAGCCATTTCTGATGACTTTGAAAAATGGTAGTGGTTTACAATGTTGATGATATAATAAAAACATCAGCATATAAAACTGAATATACAAAATCATGCCAATTAAAATTTTATAGCTGTCTAGTTTTGAATTTGTTGATTGTAGAAAAATAATAAATATTTTGAAAAATAATTAAAACCTGGTATTTAATTAACTTTTGCTGGGGCTTCAGAGATGTTAAACCGAGGTTCAAGAGCCTTTTCTTACCATTGGGTCTCTCTCTCAGCTCCTAAAAGTTTGCTGGCTAAGAGTAACTCTTCCCCATCCCCCCGCCCCACCCTGCCCCTGTCTCCCGCAGTTCCCTCTGTCAGTGGCAGCTACATTCGAATTTAATTAGCTTCAGAGAATCCCCTAACACAGCTCAGAATCTTGGATATGGAATACTCTCCTTGCCCACTGGGCTTGTCAATCAATCCAGCAGATGGGAGCAACGCAAGGAAATGGATCTGGAAGTTAAAAGGAAGAACAAAAAACAATTTATACTCCAGTCATTGCTTCCATTTTGGCTCACATGTCTGCCTCAATGGAAAGTGGCAAGTGGTTCTGATTACTTTCTTGTCACTCTGCCTGCCAGAGGCTCTGTCTGCCAGCCCTGCAGGGAGGTTGGCAGTCTGTCCTTGTGTGGATGTTCTGCCTGAAAATGCCTGGGCCTCGCTCCTTCTCCCTCTCCCTTTCTCCACATCACTCTGAAACCTTCCTGATTGCTTTTCTTATTTGGGAATCCAAGGTGTCACTCCACAAAATGAGAAGCAACCGGTGAATTTGGGTGATCACAAAAGCTTCCCTGGCCAGCTTCTGCCACAGGGGAGGGAGAACCAGAGAAAAGGGGAGAAAAGGGAGGCTTTTGGGGAGCTGTCCAAACTTTTTAAAAAATAATCTCATTTGCCAATTATCCCGACATAATCTGCATCTGTGGCTTAACTGGAGTGCCTTAGCTAGACTGCACTTCCTGTCTGGAACCCTCCGGCCTAGCTCCGAGCATCCCTGAAGGGTGAGTGAAAGAGAAACAGCCTCATCCCCTGTGTCTACCCCCACTGGGCATGTGTCCCAGTCCTGGTCAATAATGGCATCTCATTTCTTTGGCCACAGTGATTTCAGGGTGGAGTTGAAGATCCACACAGGTGAACCACAATGAATTCTATGATTTCTTCTCCAGAACCCTGAGGAAGAGGACAGTTCAGGGAGGCTGGCTGGATGGCAGAGGTGAAGTCTGTTGCTGCTGGTGGCCATTCTTGCTACTGTTTGGGGAAAGGCCCTAGAGGACTGATGCAGCACAGCAGCCTCCTACAGACACCTGAGAGCATGTGGATTCAGCCACCTGTAAACTATTTAAAACCTATCTTACAATGAGTTTTCTTTCTCTTCCAATCCCAAGAGTTTTGACTAATAAACATAATTGTGGTGCCCAGGCTTCAGCTTCATAGTTAGGCCTGGGGATCAGAAGAGAAAGAAGAACAAGCCAAGGCCCCAGTGACAGCTCTCCTTGAACTTCCAGGCCCTCAGGAACTTGTCCTAGAGTCCATATGGAGAAGGGACTTATAATCACCAGAGTGTTAAGAGAAAGAGGCAACCAGCATGGCTTGGGGGAAGCTGGAGGAAAGGGCAGAAGGGTCAGTGTGAATCTGCCTGGGTCGGAAGATGAAAAGGTCACCAGAATAGCCCATACCCCAGGGTACCCAGGAAGGCTGAAGAGAGGAAGTACGAATGAGCACACCACAGAGATTTATGGAGCAAGTTCTGGGCGGAGCCCATACCATGGCATTACTCTTTACCACTCTAAGATACCCCCTCACAACCTCTCACTTTTTTTTGGCTTGTCCAGTATGGGTCACAGAAGCTTAGCCCATTCTTCAAGACAGCCCAAATCCTTCATCCTCCCTAGGATTTGCAGGCTATTCCAGGACTCACAGATCTCATCTGGGCTCTGCAAGCACTTCACATCTGTGCCACCAGTTTAGCATTTAGACAGTCTTGAATCAAATGTTCTGATTTTTATAGGGTTCTTTAATATTCTCAAAGAGACTGAAAACTGTTTGAAAACCAGGCCTCTGCTCCTAATGCATAGGTGGGGTCCCCACTCAACTACCCCAAGCAGTGTACTTAGTAGGCCTTCAGCAACCCACTACCATCCACTGAGGAAGATCCTGCTCCTCACTTCCCAGCCAGGTTACAGTCACTTACATCCAAGGACAAGGGTTTACATCCAATTGAAGTAATAAAACTTCAATTAAGACACCCAGCAGTTTGATTTTAATTGACTTTGCAGTCTACCTGCTTATTTTTACTAAGTAGTTTTCCTTCCTATATGAAGATCATTCTAGGACCTCTGATGGAATTTTTAACCCCTGATTTCCTACTCTCGCAAATTGCTGAGGAGGGCCTGGGTTATAGTCAACTTTTCACTACAGAGTGATATTAATTTAGCCCTCTTTAATTTAAGTACCAAATCAAGATATGACTCTCCAGGAACAGATACTGCTGAGTCATAGAATAGATTCAAACTGTCCATGCAAGATGTCAAGTCAGATATAGCTCAGATTTGAACACCAAGAACACAGTTTTCATTTAATCATTTCTTAATTAGAAAATAAACCAGAGACCTGGCGAACAGCATGGAGGTGAATGTGGAAGTGAGAATTTAAAGTACAAGATTATTTGGGCAAAATTTACTCATTCAGCTAGCATTCTGAGTTTCTACTCACAAAGCCCACAGTAACCACAGAACACTGAGAAGGCCTGCCTGTAGTATTTGCTCTAAATGTTTGCTACAAGTATTTTTAGGCTCTGGGAAAACAGCCCCTGCCCTAAAGGAATTAAGGAATTTAGCCAAGGTCAAGCCTCTCCTAAATGGGGTCCCTGGGTTCTAGCCAAGGCAGATAACCTGGAGCCACTCCCATTTCCCTGCACTGGCTAGGGAAATTCCTGGATTGAGCCACAAGGAGGTCCCTGTGTCCTGGGGTGAGCAGTTTCAGAAGTAGGGAGAGGGGAGGCCATCTGCCGTGGGCTAGAAAGGGCTGAGAGGCGTGGAAAGGGAGACAGAGTCCAGATAACCCTTTCTATGAAGGAAAGGACAGGCCCAGATAAGGGGGGACATCAGCAAAGGAAGGGTACCCTTTTTTTTTTCCCAAAGATAGGAGAAACCCAATCATATTTAAAAATGAATGAAAAACAGTAAGTGGTGGGAAAGAGACAAAGTTTTGACAAGAAAGGATGGTTGATAAAGTGACACATAAGACCTCCAGAAAGGCAGGAGAGGAAAATATTAGAACTAAATATGGGCTTCAAGTAGAGACATTAGATGGAGTATAAGAATGAAACAAGGATGATGGAAACAAACACACACAGATGAGCGGGGCAGTACTACTGATTGGAGGAGGAGAGGATGAGAAGGTGGAGGAACTACAGAGGAGCAGAGATGAAGCCTGCATGGAGAAGATTAGGTCTAAGTGATGAGGTGGGCAGTGGGGGACGGTCCAGATTCATGAGAAGTGAGATGCTCAAGGAAGTGCCAGCAGCAGGCCTCCTGGAAAGGAAAGAATCCCAGCAGCATAATGAAAGGGACAGAGAGCAGGACAGTCAGAGCCCAGATGATGGTGGAAAGGAGATAACATCACTGGCTCAAGTCCAGGAGAAGCCCAAAGAAGGGAAGAGGACTCGTGGGTGGACCCCAGAACCAGAGGAAGGAAGAAAAGTCTGGGTTGGGGAGGGGACACAGGCACTGAGGTTTCTGGGGAGCCCCAGTGAAGCCCCTTAGAACAAACTATTGTCTGATACCTACATCTCCAGTCCTATTTCCAGACACGTGATGGGGTTGGCAGTCAGTTGTTGGGGAGGGTGGGATACCCCACTGTGGTCAGCACTCTAAATCTAGGTCACAATGGATTCCAGGGCTCAGCTCCAAAGCTGGAGAGCCCCCTCTTGCCTTCATAGCTCCTGTCCCAAGTGGGGTGCAGTCTCAGAGAAGGGGTGACCCCCAGCTCAGCCACTGCCTTTGCATAATCAGCAGCAGGCAGTTATGGGCTCCAAGCATCAGTCAAGCCTGTCAGCTGACTGAGCTGGAGCTGGTCAAGTGCTCAGTTACAGGAATGAGCGCCCATGCTGTATTCGCAAACACAGCTATCAATTTAGATAGATTCCAGGAGGAGGGCGCTATAGGAAACACTTGTTCAGTCTTTCTAAACTGTTAAAGTAGTAGTAAGGCCTATGACAATCAGTCATCTTTCTTCTAATTCTTTTCAATTATTCCAACTCTTGCTCATTGAAGCATGAAGGGAGTGAATATATCAAAAATGGTAAAAACTCCCACTTACTAATGGTAAAAACTGGCAACATGTCAGGTTCTGGGCTAAACCCATTAAGTGAGCTACAGCAACAGCACTTGTTTACTCCATCATACGGACGGCACAGCCCTGGCACACAGAGCTTGACTGACTCAATTCACAAAAATAGTAACCAGGATTCAAGCCCCGATCTTCCTGACTCCAGCAGCCCTCTGCCATCTTCACTCGCCACACAAAACACTCACAGGTTCTTGCAGGCTCTTCTGTGATGAGTGAGAGGCTTCATGAGAACAGGAGGGGGCATTACATGCATCACAGGTGCTGTGTGTTTAGCAGGGCAGACTTTCAAAGGCCTCTCTGGAAACCTCAAGCCTGGGATTAGGACAGGTTTCTGGCCCCGGCCTGCTGCAAGGCTGAGTAGAACAGGCAGCCTTACAAAGCTAGAAGCCTATAGGGGGTCTTCCCAGTTTGACTGATTTAGCAGCTCAATGACAATGTTAAGACCTAGGTTCTTTTTAACACTGTGCTCTGCAATTCTTGTCATAGAAATGTTTGCCCTCTGGCATGCACACTCATGTTCAAAACAGATCATTGCAGTGGCTCCCAGCATCTCATCCTTACCGAGTAAGTGTCCAAAGACCATGAAGGAGAAAGAAGGAACATGCCTTCCTAAGGGTGCAGAAACTTTTTCTAAAACTCTTCCACCTCCACTCCTGTATTCTCAGGTTTCATTGGCCAAAATGGTATCATCTACCCAACCCTGATTGTTCTAGACCAATGATCCTCAATCCTGGCTGCACATTTTAATCACCTGGGAGCTTGTAATGCCCACTTCAGACCAATTTAATCAGGACTTCTGAGAGGAGGGTCCAAGTATCAGCATTTTTTAAAGAATACCAGTTTTTAATGTACAGCCAAGGTAGAAAACCAGTTTGGACTAATCAAGTTTCATCACCTGGGCCAGATGCCAGAGGAAACTTTGGGTTCTGCTGGCAGGAAAGACGGCAGATGGAGATGGGGCTGGGGAGGTCATCAATTGTGGCTGTTACAGCCATTTCCATGGATACCACTCAAAAGATATGAACACGGAACAGGAAAACGTGCATGGAAAGGAAAGGGGATTAGAGGGAGAGCCAAAGGAGGATAAGCCATAGACTGTGACCAGGGAGTGTCTACCTGGAAGGGTAACACTGTGCGGGGCCCCCACCGTTTATCCTAAACTCCTTTGGGATCTCACGTGACATCCGTTGCCTCACCCACTCCTCCCAGGCCCATCCTCACCCCAATACTCAGTTTTTTCTGCTGTATCCATGGTACCCAAACAAAAGTCATAACAAGATTGATGTGCCATGGAAGAAGGAGGGGATAGTGAGGGCAATGGGGTAGCAGCCGTAAGAGAAAACTCCTTGAGAGATGAAAGGACACTACAAAGAAACATTCCTGGTTTTTCTGTGGCCTAGTCTTGCTTTGTGGTCTCCTAGGAAACTCACCCAGCCACACGTGCTCTCATGAACGACCTGAATGGGACAAATGCCTCTGCTGGTTCGTAGGGAGAGTCCTTAATACTGTGACTTGAGAAATGCTTCTTTATGGGTGTCCTTCGCCTCTCTTTTCTCAATCGCTCTTATCAACCAATATCAATACTATCAACGTTGACTGAACACTGGAATCACCTAGGAAACGTCTAAAAACCCCCAGCCCCAGGGGTCAAGCCACACAGAATGTCTATGGGACAGTTAGAAGCATCAGTTGTTGTTAAAGCCCCCCAGGTGATTTCAATGGGTTGCCCAAGTTGAGAACCACTATCCCAAATTCAAGATCCAAATAAACCAATGAATATCTTCATTTTTAAAAAAAGTTTCATATGAAAATCCTCATCACAAATCATGTAGCTGTTGTAGAGTATACCCCCAAAGCTAAGTTTGGAAGTCCGAATGGAGAATGGTAGCACCTGAACCTTTTTTGGACAATACAGGATTTTTTTTCCCAAGACAGTGCTGGTTGCTACCTACTTGACACAAGCCACAAAGAGGAGATGGGGTGGACAGGGCTAGTCTGTAGCCTACCTACCCAGGACAGGGCACTAACTCGCATTTGACATCTATTAATAGGGAAGTGTAGAGAGAATTATTTTAAATACAGGATAAAGGGAAAAGGGAGGCAAATGCCTTTAGCAATGACCCAGAAGTTTACAATAACTGAGTCCATTAGCCGTATCTGTTTATTATTAGTGATGCCTCTCTGCATGTTTCCAGGGAAGGATGGATATTTGTGGAAGCAATTGGGGTCACTTGGGCAGTGGGGAGTCAAGGATGCTCAGCTGGTAGCATAAGCAGCTGGGCCCTCCGTGTCAACGAGTTTAATCTGTGAACTGCCTAATGCTGCTACTTTCCTTCCAGCACAGATAACTGTTTTTCCAAGGGGAACTCTCGCCTCAGTCACTTTAGTTCAGCCAGGAGGATAAATATGTTCCTGACAGGTTGGGTTTCTCATCTTCTCATGACAATGGATTTTTTTCCAGGTAAAATGGGATCTGTTTGGGGCTGGGGAAGGATGAGTTGTAGCCGTAGCTCTGACACTTTGCTGTCCATTATAATCACCAGCCAGTCTTTACAAATCCTGGTGTGCACGCCTGGCTGCATCCCCTACCAATTACAATAGTATGTCTGGAGGTGGAACCCGGGCATCAGAAACTTGTTGAAGCTCCCCAGGTGATTCTGATGTATAGCCAAGTTTAAGAACCAGTAAGCTAAAAGTGTGATTATCACCCTCCAGACCTCACTCCCAGTTACCCATTAGGACCTTGGGAACTTTTCAAACTACCAATGTCAGTGTCCCACTCCCAGGGATGCTCATCTGATGGACCTCGGGTAAGACCTGCACATTGGGGTTTCTGAAAGTCCCCTAGGAGGGTCCTACCATGCAGCCAGGGTTGAGAACACTGGGCTGGAGGGTGGAATTGCCCACAGCTAGACTGTGGTCACCTTATTAAAACCTTGGCAGGGATCAGAATCTCCTAGGAAACTTGGGAAGTAGGGCCAGGCCTGGTGCTGTCTTGATGAGTCTGAGCCCCTGCCTCTTGATTAGTGCTCCAGGTGATTCTCAGATCTGTCCTCACAAGTGGGAGGCAGGTCTAGCCTGATTACTTTTATGAGGTATGTGCACCCCAGTAGTTTCACACATCCACCCTGAATGGTTGTAAGCTAACTTTTAGTGCTCAAGGAAAGCATCAGTTTGAAAGTCCAGTAGCAGACAGATCTTGGATAAAATTAAGAATAATTTGTAAATATAATCATCCCTTCTCATCACTTTGTCTGTTCTCAATACCTTTTTGAACTGTGTTCTGACATAGTGATGATAGGTTAGTGTTTGCATTCCTATATAATAACTTAGTCTTAAACTCATTTCTGGAATCAGAGCAAACATTGGCATATAATTCAGTAGGACTCTTTTATAACAGTGGGGTCAGAGGACAGGACCACCTTCTGAGTGGCAGCAAACACTGTTCTGTCTGGCCTCTAGTGAATAATACTGCTTCTTTAAGAGGGAACATTCTCACCTGTTAGGTTCACATTTGTGTAATGATGAGAAATGTCTAAATACCACACACTTGGGACTGAAGTCTTTTGTCTTAATAATTCAATGAGCTTTCAACTCTGTTCTTCTGTTTAGCTGCATGGGCTTGTTAGTAGGTTAGAGATGTGGGAAGAGATGCGTGGATTCATTGTACACGTACTGAATGCCCACTGATGCCAGGTGTTGGTGCTGTATTCATAAGAGATAGCCCTGCCATCAGGTGACTCACTCTAGTGATGGAGACAGGAGAAAGGACCTTCAGGGAAAGAAGCATTAGGTGCTCAGAGGCTCACAGAAGGAAAACTTTACCTAGTCTGAGGGGTCCCAGGGGCTTCTTGTAAGTGACAACACCTGAATAGGATCCTAAGGCATGGAGGAAGGAGTTGATCAGGTATGGGGATGGAGGCAGGCTTGCATCCTGGACTGATAATGAAGTCTGTGCATATGTGGAAAGCCTTGAAAAAGCCTGAGGTGGTGGGTCAGAATGGCCTAGGAAAGGTGCCTTGGATGAACCCTCATACCCATATGAGGTAGGGCTGGAGAATGAGTCAGGGCCAATCATGAAAGGTCTTGTACTACACACCAAGAGCAGCTTGTATAATGCTGAATAATTTTTCCAAAGGCAATAGAAAGTCATGGAAGGAATTTTGAACAGGGGACCAAACATGATCTGAGTTGAAAGGAAACTAGTTCGGTGGCAGTGTGGAAGACAGATCTGTGGGGGAAGAGGCTAAAGTCTGGCTCTGGTCCCAGACTTGACTTTGGTCCCACCTCCTGAAATTCCGGGGTAATTGGTTTGGGGTGTATCCCAGGTGTCAGGATTATTAAAGTCTCCAAGCGATTCTGATGTGTGGCTGGGGTGGAAAGCCATAGGTATCTCAGGTATCTGCAGAGAGGTCAGGAGGAGGCTAAGGCAGTCATCTGGAAATGAAATAGAGCCATCTGATGTCTTCAGGCAGAGGTGGATGGGGCAGAGGACAGGCCCTGGCTGCTGACAGGCAAGGCAAAGAGAAGAGTCAAGCACAACTCCCACGCTGGGGTTGGTGAGAAGAGGAGCATAGGCACAAGACCGCCTTAGAGCAACATTCAGAAGGGAAAGCAGGTTTAGGAGAGAAGAGAAAGAATCTGTCTGGAAAATGTGAAGCACTTGTGTAGATATGACCACTAGACCGAGAGATGAGGGCTGGAGGGCTGATTCCTGTCAACACACTGGAAAGAAGGTTCAAGTCCAGGCGGTGCGATACGCCCAAATGCACTGTTCAGGGTTAGAAGTGAGTAACGCTGAGAGCAGAGTCCTGGGACATGTTAACTGATGAAGACTGGACACAGGAAGAGGAACAGGAAATGAGGCTGAGAAGGGGCAAAAGAGAAGCCAGAAGACACAGCCTCAGGGCACCAGTGATCAATACTATAGAATACTGTGAAGGACAAACAGGACCAGGACTGAAATTCCTGGGTTGGGTGAGTGGGGGCTGCCGTGAGTTTCAGACAAGCCATGTCAGCAGAGCGAAAAAGCAGACATCAGTGGAGGTGGTTAGCAAAGGGCAGATGAGGAGAAGTAGAGAAACAGCAAGTGTGGACTTGCTGTCTGAAGAATGAGGTTCTAAGAGGGGTGAGAGCTCAGAAGGGGATTCAGGACCAAGGCCGTTTTCTCAATAGGGGTGGGCACAAGAAGGGATAGCCCTGAGTCTGTATTGTAGAGGACAGAGAGCTGTGAAAGAAGAGGTGGGAGAAAATCGAAAGAGGAGAGAGATGAATGATCGGAGGGCCCACGGGAAGCCAAAGGGAAGAGAAGATGCCTTCCAAAGCACAGCAGAGTGTTCGGCATTGGGCAGAGGGGAGAGGAATGAAGGGAGGAGGAAGAGCTGGGAGAAGGAAGGTAGGCTCTGGGTGGGGAGAAGGATATACTTTAAGAAAATTCCATCAATAACATTTCTTTCCTGTATGAATTAGAAGGCAAGACTCTGCTGAGGCCATGACAGTGATAGGGGACTCAAGAGTTGGAAAATTTTTAGTTTAAGGTAAATCGTTAAGCCTAGTAGGCCATGCATATGTTAAAGCTATTGTTTCAGGAACTGCAGGTATGGCTCACACTCCCTCCTGGGGCACAGCTGGGGACATCTGAGCCATTGTGTTCCAGGGAGAGACTGACACTAACCGCCCTGGGACACCTAACCTCCCAGGGTGGAATGCTGCAGTTTTTTAATCTAATTTTCCCTGAATTCCAAAACCTCTCACCATACTTTGTTCTTTGTTCTCTGTTATAAAAAGGCTGGCTTAGAAGGAAATATATGACGGTCCATTAGGATATGAACCCACTGTCTTCTCAGATCACTGGCCAAATGAATAAAGGCCCATGAAGATTCAATCCCTGTCTCTGTTTATTGGGCTTGGTATGTGACAGGCAGTGCGAATGCAGGCTTCAGGAAAGGAGTACAAATTTAGCATCACTGTCTTTGGGTCTGGGAGAAGGAGTGCCTGCGGGCGGCAGGGTGCCCAGCCGAGGCTGGGAATGGCACAGATACTATATAACCTGCATAAAGGGGGATAGTGAAAACATACTGGGGGCAGCAATCAGCCCAAGGTGACAGGCCCTTGCCCTGGCCCTTCACCTCTTCCCTCATCCCACCCCCATTTTTATGCCTATACTCCATGCTTCACCACCTCCCTACACAAAGGGTGGGCTCAAGCCAGCAGCCTCACTGTTCAGTCAACTTGTTGGAAATGTATTATCTCAGGTCTCTCCAGGCCTTCTGTAACAAAATCACCCAGTGACTGCAATGCATATTACCATTTAAGACCCACCACTCTGGCCCTTTCCAACCGTAGTTCTGGTTGTCCTTCAAATATGCCGTGAAATGTGGGTATTATTCACTCTGCTTGAATACTGGTCTCTCATTCTTTCTCTCCAATTCTACTACTCTTTTAAACCTTTGTGTCAGTCTTACCTTCTCTCTGATTCTCACCAAGACCCTGCTAGTGTTACAGAACAGACCCAAGGGGGTTGTACAATGCACTATTACCAAAAGGACCCCCGACTGGGTTCGCTATGCCCCTCGCCAGAGGAAAGACATTCCTCAATGCCAGAGATTTGTGAAAAGGAAAGGAAATATTTATTTTAAAGCTATACAGACTGAGAGTAGTGACTTAATGTCTTCATTAAAATATTAAAGTCCTTTAGAATACCCACAGATGCACAGAGTCCTTCCTTCTCCCTCTGTCCTAGTCTGGGGTACCTATCTCAGGAAAAGAAGTAGAAGTCCATGATTCAGGCTCCCGGCACCATCAGCTGTGTTGCCGCCATGATCTCCAGTTAATCCAAAGCCATGTGGCACCTTCTCATGGATCACCAGCAAGAGTCCTTTCACCCCTTTTCTTCCAGGCAAAGTTTTTCCTGCTTCCTAAGCCACATGGTCCCCACTCTGCCAAAGCCACTGGTTGTCCCTTTCTACTGCCACAGCCCTGTAATCCTCTCTGGTATGGTTGCCATGCCCAGGGTTTAGTCCCCGTGCCAATCTTCCTCTGCAGCTCATTTTCCAACTCCTACAATCAATTATACCTGCCGGCATTCCTGTATTCTTCCAGCTTCTCTGGGCTGCCAAAATGAGTCTGGGCAGGCGTGGCCCCATGGCATGGAGCCAATCATCTCCAAGCTCTCAGGCAGTATAACCAGGGGTAGTTCCCAGTTACATCTTGGGTAGAAGTCACTCCCATCCCCCTAGCTCAAAGCATGGCCACAGCTATTTAACATATCTATGAAACCAGTTAAAGGTTATAGATATGTTAAATGACCATGCCAGAGGTTAGCTGCAAAGCTGTTGCTATAACACAGCTCCCAACGGCCCTGCTCCATGTGTCCCATCCCCCAGCTCAGCCTTGTGTGTGTGTGTTGGAGGGGGGGGTGTTGAGGACATCATGTATATTTTTCTAATATTTCCTGGACACCATGAATTTTGGATCCCATTACAAATCCCTATTTGCCCTCCCCCCTTGGCTGCACTCTGTTGTACTAGGAAGAACTGTTTGCTGCCTCAGATGAGTTTCCATAGACTCCATCTGGGTGCTGCTGTGTTGCCTTCATCTATCCTCAGCACCAACACGTGCCTGGAGTAAGGCCAGCACTCTGTAAAGTGACTGTGTGTTCACCAAATGAGACAGCTCAGAGTCCTAACCCATGTACTTAGACCATTTTCTTCTGCACATGCAAAGTCCTGCCCGTTTTAAAAAATAAATGGGGCCACAATTTAAGCCCCAAACACCTTACCTTGCATTTGCCTGATATTACCCCAAAACTTAGGAAAGCATTGGATTTCTTTTCTATAAAAATTCAAAAAGCCACATCTCATTCTTTCAAATTACCTACCTTGCACACCACAGAAATCTCAGATCTCAGGCCCCAACCTTGGGCAGGCTCTTTTCCCAAGTGCTATAAAGAAGTATACCACCATTAGAAGCTGACCATTACTTGATTTCCAAGTGTGGAAACCCTCACTTATTTCTGAGTACATCAAGGAAGGTTTTCTAATACATCAAGGAAAGTCGACTAAATTACAAACATTAACAGCCTTTTAATCTACTCTGTAAGTTACTGAGTATTAAAATCAGGTCCCTGGTCTTCTTTCTGCCCTTTCCGGAGCTTGGCACATTCGTCAGTGCTTAGTGAACATGAATCTGATCAATGGATGAGGAACTATTTCGCTACCTTACTTTTTGGACCAAGAAACGTATTAATTATGGGGTAACCTGCTGAGCACCCTGCTAAACGTTTACTTCCTCCTTCCAGGTCTGTCCCTGTCTTTCAGAATTGCCCTCTCCAGACCTGGGAGTCATGGCTGATCACTGCTGTCAACCTGCTATACTGTTAAAATTAACCTGGAAACCCAGGAGCCTCCGAAGCAGAGAGAAAGCAATGAAATCTACACCCCTTTGATCTAAAACCCTTCACTTGATTAATCAGGTTGGTCTCTGAAGAGATACCTTCTTTTTCACTCTAAACATTTCCAGCAATGCTAATGCTCAAACTGTTTCCCTCCCCATCCCCCACTCGCAGCTCATTAGGAACTGCCAGTCACACAGTGTGGGAAAGGGTTTTCATCTCTGTCACTAATGTTGTCTTAGAAATGACAAAAATTAGAAATTCACAGCAAAACTAAAAATAAAAAAGCATGTGCCATCAAAAACTGAGAATTCAGAGTCGTGGAGACTTTGGTGCATCTGGAATGGGATGCGAATTTCCTTCAAATAAGGAGGTGGGAGGATTAACGTGTGTCTGCTTCTCTGGAGGCTCCATTTCAGCACTTTCCACAGATTATCTCATTTCATCTCCTCAACAGACCTGCTAAGTGGTTATTACCAGTCGCATTTTACAGACCAGGTAACAGCTCAGAGAGGCTCAGAAAATTGCCCGGAATGATAGCTGCTAAGGCTAAGAATGGCACTCCCACTGGGGACAGGCTCTGGGGACAACCTCTGCCTACCTCAAAGCCATGCTTTTTTGTTTTAATTGCCTCCCTTTCTTCTAAGAACTTGTCCTTTACATAACACAAAAGAAGCATTATGGGATTTCCCGAAAGGCCTTCCCAGGTACCTCTCCTGGTAATTGAAATTCCCAAGTTACTCACCCTTTGTTCTTGGTTAGAATGACAATGTTTTCTGCCATGATGAGAATTCCAATTTAGAACTCATTAAATGTTTATTAAGTGTTCATTTTAACCAAGACCCTGAGATAGATGATATGAGGAACACACAAAACATGTGTCCTCAAAAAACTTACAAGTTAAATAGCAATTTCAATTCTAAGCAACAGTTTGGGCTTGTAAATAGATGTCACAGCCCCCTAAAGGGGGAATTACCAAATGAATTTTCTTTGCAACTTCTATAGGACCTTAGACATCATACCCTTAATGGGTATCCAGCAGCTCAAATTATGAGTTTCCCTAAAGTAGCTTCTGCTACCCACCTTGAGAAAATGAGCTTTGGGAGAGGAAAATTTTCAAAGGGAGGGAAGTCCAGAGAGGGCTTTGATAAGGAATAGTCTCTGTTAGGTTGAAGTTGACTCAAACAGAAGGCCTGGAGTAGTCATTAGAATGGACTATGCAAGGTGGGGGTGCTATGGGCTGAGTGGGGAGAATGTGAAAATTTTTTTCCCATTTTGTATTTGCCTATGGCACACAGCTGTCTGCACCATTATATCCTGTCACTTGAGCTACCTCACAAAATCTCACACACTCTAGGAAGGAAGAAAATCAGGCCCAGTGCTTGACAGCCCTAGCATACAAAACACTGGCTGTTGGAATCACCTGGCCACAACCACCTGGGATGCGGCTGTCTCCACATCACGTACGACAGGAAAAGCCCACGCTCAGAGACCGTGGTGTTCTGGAGCCGCCGTGTGCCAGCCAGGGAGAGTTAGCTGTGAGACACTTGGGAACTGGGCAGCCGCCGGCCATGGGAGCATTGACACTATGAAAATTGGCAAAAGTTACAAATCAAAGCTTTTCTTTTTTCTGAGTTTTACAGAGTCAGTTGGCCAGCACACCTCTGCTTAGCGCTAGTCCACATACTGTCCTTTCTCTGAGTTGTCCATTTGTATTAATTCCATTTACATTCATTAGTAAGTGCATTCCATACCATGCACTTACCAAGTAGCTTTGTGTGCTTTATATAACATCTGTGTTATAGTCAGTCTTTAAGATGGCCTCCAGGGTACCTCCTGCATTCGTGCCTCAGTTAGTCTCCTCCCACAGTGAATGACCAGTGGCTGTGTGACCCACGGTGCTTAGAAATGCTAATGTGAGACTTCTGAAGCATTGCAGCTTCCATCTTCGTCTCTTGGGGGGACCCAGTAGCAATGCTATGAGGACAGTCAGGTAGTCCTCTTGAGAAGCCGTGAGAATAGAACTCAAACTCCAATAGCTATGTGAGTGGGGTCTCCTGCCTCCATCAGGCCTTCCAATGACTGCAGCCATGACAGACACAGGACTGCAATATCACAAGAGACCCTGGGCCATAACCACCCAACTTGGCCCCTCTTAAATTACTGACTCACAGAAGCAGTGAGAGTCAAGGCAGTAAGTTTTGAGTGATTTGTCACGCAGCAATATATAACCGATACACACTGTCCTAAAAGTGCTTGAAGGCAACCATGTTGGGGGGGGGCGGCAGGTCGAATGGTACAGAGTTGTATAAAAGAGTCTTTCCTAAAAAGCAGCATACTGCTTATAGGGGAGATAAGTTACACAGGAAAAGTAATTTAAAAAAAAACAAAACAGTATTACTTATTATTAAGACATAGCAAGTCTAAGTGGGAAAAATGCTCATGTAGATCCTTTCAAATATGAGTTAGGCTGCAAAGTCAAGTTTTTCAGCCTCCTCTAAACCCCAGAACAGCATTTTAATCTGTCTTCTTTCTCAATATACCATACCTACCTAATCTTTTTAAGCTGAGTAAACAGGAAGTGATCATTGTTGAAGAGGTAAGGTGGTCATTGTGAAAACCAGTTACGAAAGACATGCAAGAGGTCACCCTAGCTGTCAGTGCCCGCAGCCGGGGACCCACAGCTGCATGTCAGCGACCAACCTCAGCCTTCCTAGGGGGCCAACAGACAAGACCAACTTCTGGTTTCAGGAGTCTCTGTAAATTCGTTCATCATTCCTCATCACGAACTTGTGGTTGTCCCATTTTCCTGGTAAGAAAACTGCAGCAAGGTGCAGATAAGTGAGGTAAGGGGAAGAGCAGTGAACTGTCTGACTCCAAACCCAAGCCAGGTGTAATGCAACATGGAGCCTGCAAGGAATTCTGCCTTCAGAAAAAGTCTTTGATGTCAGCTTGTGTAACATAATACTTTAAGGTGATCCATGTTCCTAGCACAAAGTCTAAAATGTAAAATCATCGGGGTCCCCGGTTAGCCAACCGTCCTCTCCTCTAGAGGCTCCGCTCTGACCAGTTTGTCACGTGTCCCCCTAGAGATGTTCTATTCCACTTGCATTTTGACCAGGTCTTTCTCCCAAGGGCTGAGGACAGTACAGCAGCTGCATAACCCTGGGCCTTGAGGGAAAGGCCTTCCTCCAGCTTCATGGATGAGGGAAGCAGACACTGAAGCAACCTCATCCCCAGAGAATCTCTCACCCTCCAGAACATTATGCTATTTGCTGAGGCAACGAGTGCCTTCTGGGTCCACAGCACCAGCGTCCTCTGCAGCCAATTCACTGCCCATTGCGAGGGCCCTAGTCTCCTGATGCCACCTGTCAGTGACTCTGCTCCATGCCTGGTGTCATTTTCCCCCATGCAGTGTAAAGGACTCACACTCCCTGGGCAAGAGTGCACTTGTGTTTTTTAGAAGGGGCTCATACCAGAGCCTGCCAGGTCTTCTCTACCAGAGAATAACGCAAGAAGAAAGCCAGGTGGCCTGTGCTCAGGGTCCAGTTTGGTGAACTTGACTGAAATCAGGCCAGCTCTCTGGATCTCCTGCTAGGCCTACCCTGAGGGATAATCAAGTCAAAAGGATAGCTGTGCCTGCCCCTACATCCCTGTGTGCCCCACGGAAACCCCCACTCAGCCCTGTGGGGTCTTCCCACTTGTCTGCATATCTCCCCCAGGGATGAAGCACTCCTGAGGGCAGGGACTGTTTCTCCCCATTTCTCCCTTGCAGAGCACTTGACATGTAATAAATGTTCACTTGAAATTTATGGAAAGTCTTTTCACATATATTCAAGCATTCTTCCTGAGGCCTTATTTTAAATTTTAACTTACCTAGAATCTACTATTTTCTAAACTATTACAAATGTTACTTATTTATTACATTCACTGTCAGGCTGCCAGTGCTGGTGAATTTTGTATGTCAACGTGGATAGGTCACAGTACCCAGATATTTGGTCAAACACCAGCCTACATGTTGCTATGAAGGTGTTTTAAAATGAGATTAACATTTAAACCAGAAGACTTTGAGTGAAGCAGATTGCCCTGTGTAATGTGTGCTGGGCCTCATGCAAACAGATGAAGACGTTAGGAGAAAAGAAACTGAGATCCCACAGTTTGAGAGGGAATTCTGCTTCCACACCGCCTCCAGACTCGGCTGTAACATCAGCTCTGACCTGGTCTCCAGCCTCAGCCTGCCCTGAAAACTGCAGACAGAGACAAGCCAAACAATAGTGTGAGCCAGTTATCCAGTTAAGATAAATTCTCTCTCCCTTCCTCTCTCTGTCTCACCGTCTGTCTCTCCACACACACACAATCCTGTTTCACCAGATAGTCCTGACTCATATACTCCCCAAGACCTGCACTCTAAATGTAAACTACACAAAGACATATTTTTTCTCTTTCCTATTTAAACTTTTATTTTAATATGGTAAGAATACTTAACATAAGTCTCACCCTCTGATCACATGTTTAAGTGGCAATGTGTTACTGCTGACTTGCAGGTACAGTGTTGCACAGGTCCGTAAAACATATCCGTCTTGCCTCACTGAAACTGTGCGCCTGTTGGTCACTACGCCCACATTTCCCCCCTCCCATCCTCTGACTACACCATTCCACTCTTTGATTCTCTGAGCTTGACTGTTTCAGGCACCTCATGTAAGTGGCATCATGACGTATTTGTCTTCTTGTGACTAGTTTATTTCACTTAGCATAATGTCCTCAAGAATCATCCATGTTGTACATATTACAGAAGTTCTTCTCTTTAAGGCTAAACAGTATTCTGTTATATATTCTTTACCTATTCTTCTGTCCAGATTCTTTTTATTTGTTCATTGATGTGTTCCAAGTACCTACAAGAGAACCCAGCACATAGTTGGGCTAAAATATCTAAGCAAAAGCAACATTAACAAAATTATATCTTTTATATAATAAGATTTAAAGATCTGTCTCATATTTACTACTAAAAGTGTAAAGGGCTTTTCATAAAATTTCTCCTTTAACCTAGGTTTAGAAGTTGAACTATACTGTGAGGAAAAAAGTGTTCCAGACATTCATTATTTCCACATGTTGAGCTCTATAAATGTCTGACAATGAAATTGCTTTGTTATCTTCAGATAAGCCTTTGGTACTAAAATAATCTTTCACTAAGGTATAAAAACATCAGAGAATCAGACACTAAAAAAAAAAAAACAAAACCCACTGCCCATCCTTGCATCAAGCTTGTATTCTGAAAGTATCATGTACCTGTGAGGGACCTTGACTGTTTTAGGGTGATATGGAATAGTCATAGCAATTGTCCTTTTCTTCCTTCATATTAGAAAACCCTGGTTATGTGTCCAGCTCCAGGGAAGGCACCATGATTGATCTAGCCAATTAGAGCCACACCATTCCCCACTTTTCCAATTTCTCTGCATCGCAGCTCAATTCTGGCCACTGTGATTCCAACAGAAGTTCTCTTGGGCATTTCTGGAAAAGAGTTTTCTCCACAAAGAAAGACACAGTGAGCTCCACCCCTTCCTCTTTTTCTCCTGCCACAAATGTGGACATGATGTCTGGAACTGCAGCAGTCATCTTGGTACCATGAGGAAAAAGAAAGGCCAAAAGAGTTGGACTTTAGTCCTGACATTATTGAGCAGCTAAACCACAGCCAAAGCCTGCTATACCCAGACTTCATCTTATGTTGTAAAAATGAACCCTCATTCATTTAAGCAATTGAGGTTGGGTTTTGTTTCTTGCAGCCAAAAAGATTCCTAAATAATACCTACCGATGGCAATATATTACAACCACGGTATAATGGATCAGTTACTGACACCTGAATGAGCAACCATAAATTCAAGTTCTAACTACCACTAACACTGTTATCGTAGGCAAGTCATTATTCTTCTATGGGACTTTCTTCTCATCTATATAATGAAGGAGTTAAACTGAGCTGCCCTGGAGTCCCCTTCAGATTTGACATTCTATGTAAACTGTGAACTATTAAGAAATAAATTATCTTAAAAACTCATAAAAATCTTCTGTGACCTCCTAATTTGCTGGCTGCCTTCCAGCCACTACAGTTAACACTCTAATGCCTAGCATAAGTTTGAAAGGACAAATCCACCTGTATTTGCTCATAAAAATGTCCCATCTTTTCAAAGGGCATTGAAACAAGAGTGGTGGCAGCTTCATACCATGTAAACCACAGATGCAACCCAGAGCCTACATGTGTCTTCTGGGAGGAAAGTCCCATCACCTAGTGCTGTGCGCAGTATCCACAGCCTCAGCCTGGCCTGCCCTCCTCCAGAAGTGCTGAGCCACAGACAGGCTGATGGAACATTTCCCAAATGCATCCTTTTCATGTCAGCTAATTATCTGTTTTTCTTTTTAAAACTAGCACGGTCTTTTTGTGCTTTTGTTCTTGATTGTTCACTGAAGGAAGATTATCTGCAATAGATGGCTCTGTCAGGACTCCACTGTGTTGTACTGCTTGCATATTCATTAGTGTCCAAGCTATGGTGTTTTATTATTCCATGATTTTGCTTGTTTTGTTCTGTGTGGTGAATTCTGAACTCGACAAATGGGGTGAACAATTTGGTGGGCTCTCAGGACACTACTCTGATGTCTTCTTTCTTTATCTTACCCTCCCACACCTGCCCCCACATGCACACCCCTGCAGAGGAAGGCTGCCGTGCAGAGCAGCAGCATCAGCCAGGCATCACTTGAGTGCCAGGTAATCAGATCAAAGGGGCAGCTTCTGACCTCAGGGTCCTGCAGTCAAGTGGAAGACACGGAGAAGCAAATCCTGGAATACGGGGTTATAACGGCAGCATAGATGTACAGAAGTCCCTCTACTTATGATGGTTCGACTTAGAGTTTTTAACTTTACAATGGTGTGAAAGGGATACACATTCAGTAAAATGTTCAGTATAATGTTCAGTAGGTTCAGATATATTAAATACATTTTTGACTTATGATATTTTCATCCTATAATGGGTTTATTTATTTTTTAAAGATACTATTTATTTTTAGAGAGAGAGGAAAGGAGGAAGAAAGAGGAGAGAAATGTTAATGTGAGAGAGAAACTTCAATTGGTTGCTTCTTGCCCCGACAAGGGATCCAACCCACAACGTAGGCATGCGCCCTGAACAATAATCAAACCAGAAACCATTTGCTCTGTGAGATGACACCCAACAAACTGAGCCACACTGGCCTGGGCAGCAACTTACAGTGTGTTTATTCAAATGGAACCCCATCATAAATTGAGGAACACCTCTATGTATATGACACTGTAAGACCAGAGAAGGGCCACTTAACTGAATGGGGGAGACAGAGGGGGCGGGGAATCAGGCCAGCCTCCTCCTCCTAATGGATGACCATTTTTTGCAGAGTTTGGATAGTGTAGGCTGGCAAATTCCGGTGAGCTTACAGAGTGAGGGCTGTTGATATTTTAAGCCCGTCCTCTCCTCCACCTCATCCTCCTCTCTATCCTCTCACTTTCCTGCCTGCTCTCACTTCCTCAACAGTCTCATCTCAAGTGCACAGAGCCGGGGTTCTGCAGACACCACCACCCAGCCAGGCTTCCCTACTCCCCCCAGGCCGTCTGACTCTACACCCAGGACCCACCTTGTCTCTCCTCCCAGGTGTTGCAGATACTCTTGGAATGGACTAGAAGCCACCCTCTCATGGCCAAAAGATCTTGTGTTTCTAATTTTTTTTAGTTTCTGGATGGTTTCACAACACTGTGGGCTCTGGAAGTATAGGATCCAAATAACCAAGGCCGTGTAGTGTGCATTGGCACTTTCTGGCAAGCAGAGTGGGGTCAGAGTGTTTGGGACTTCCAGAAGGCTGGCGAGAGCTGTGCAAGCCTACAGGTGGTGGCCAGAGGTGGAAAATTGGTGGGAGCCCCTCAGAGAACTCATATCTTGTTCTCAACACAGGCAGCCCCACATCTCTGAAGGGACAAGGCAAGCAGGGGTTCCACAGAGAACTCCCAAACGATTAACAGACTGGAGAATAAGGAAAAGAGAAGAAGGGACGGTGAGGGTCAGGTGGTGAGTGAATGCCAGTCTTTTGGGAAGTAAAGTGTTCTTGGCAAGACAGATTTCCTCCTCTCCACTGTGGACGGGATGATTCAGGGAGGGTTTTGAAGAGCCCCTGGTTTCTCAGGAAGACTTCCCTGACAGGGAGTGCTGCTAGTTTTCATGTTACTGGGGAGGTAATTCACTTCCCTTTCAGGAGGACTTAAAAATGAAGACCTGTTCTCATCACCACTCGATGGTTTACAGGGGTCCAGCTCAGGGGAAAGAGTGGGTAAGTGGAGGCCCAGGTCCCTGCAGCTCTTCAGAAGCTCAGTTCTACCAAGTGGTATCTGTTCGCAAGAAGCTGTGTGGTCTGCAGGTGCCATCGAAAAAACCAAGAGTATGTTGAATACACACATTTATTATGAATTCCAAACACTCTACTAATAATAATTTCTACCTCCCTCCCTTTTTAAACTTAGAAACCAAACTAATTTATTAAAACCACAGGGGTACAGATCAGACAGGTTAACTCATTTTGGTGATTTTTATACCAGACGCTCCCTCTTAGAAAGCAAACTGACCAGCTTCACTTTTTAATCAACATTTTATATTTATATAAATAAACGTAATATAAAAATAAAAAATAAACATCCTGAAAAATAACAGGACAGTACAACAAACTCCCACATACTCACCACCCTGAATCAAAATTAACCTAACAGAATTAGCAATAGTTCCAAATGTTCCCAGTTGTCTAGCTCAAATTAGCCTGCTCAAATCAGGATCCACGTGACAACCCACATTATATTTGGTTACATTTTTGTTGTTATGTCTCTGAAGTTTTATGCCTTTGACTGTCACAGTGACCTAGGTGAAATGACTTATATTCTGAGTTTGTCAGCCTGCTTTTTTGTGGTGTCATTTTGTTTGTTCCTTTGTTTCCTGAGTGTCCAGTAAACGGAATGTAGCTTTGCAGCTTGATTAACTCCAGGTTCAGCTTATTTCACCAAGAATATTTCTTAGGTGGGGCTGAGCGGTCTGTCCTCTCGGAGGCCCAGAGTGACTGTCTGTCCCTCCCTGGGTGCTGCAATCATTAATGCCTGGGTTTGGGAAGTGACAGCCTGGCTCCTTCCCTTGAGAAGTTACCCAGTAGCATTGAACCCATGTTTCACCCTCTGATGATCATCACCTGAATCAATTATTTTGCCAAGAATTGCAATAGGACTTTTCTAATTATATCATCCCTGCCATGCTTATGCCCACCTTGCTCTTTACTACTATATTTTAGCTTCGATAAGGAAGAAATGGTACAAAAAAAAACATGCATCCGTGGAAGTGGCTCTCGACACAGGACTGGCTCTCCGTGGAGGATCTCTCCTCTGAAACGAGATCTTGCTTTGGGCAGACACTAGTAGATACAAGGGTAGAGACCAAAGAGTCTGAGACTGGGTAACAGGAAGGTTCTTCGACTGGGGGCCATAGGTCTTGCAAATATGCAAATTTGTTCACTCTGGGTGAAGCTTACCCTGGCGATAAGTAAGCCCATAGAAGCACCTGGTCTTACAGGAATTAAAAATAGAACACATAGAACCAAGAATGGAAAAAAAAGAGGGAAAGATGGAGGAACATCTAGTATGTGAGAAAATAAGTGAAGTATGGAGACACCAGGGCATCACCATGGGAATAGAATTCAAATCAACACGTTTCTAAGAGCCCCCTGGGTGACAGGCCTGGATGAGACTCTGGTGAATGGAGGACTGAGTGATGTCCCTGACTCCACTTGCTGGAGGCCAGTGGTTGGCCACTATCTGCATCTGCAAGCAGCCCTCAGACAGGGGAGCAAGGAAGCCCAGTGCAAACCCCAGCTAGCTATGACCATGGGGAAGGGCCAAAGGCCACTGATGCTTGCAGAGTGAGCCAGGCAGGACACCCGCTGCAGCTATACCTCCTCTGCCTGACTCTCCTGAGTGGTATTCTTTATTTTCCTGCCAGTGAAACATGATCATGCTCATCTGTTCTCCTGTCCCCAACACAAGCCCACCTGGAGAGAAAATTAATACCATGTTTGCTTACACAATCACCACCCTCTTAGCAGCTGCTTTTGAAGGACTTGGAGGACTGTGCAGACAAGTTGCTCCAGCTGCTACTGTGTAGTAATTAGAATTTCCTGCTTATAAAATGTAATTCTGACCATGCTACCACTCTTGCACCAGGAAGAAAAAAAAGCAAGGGGTGGGGAATCTTTAAAAGAAGCATCAAAGCTATGCAGAAACCTCTCTGTTCAGCTCAGCTGTTTAAAGGGCAAGGACAAAGGATGGACAGAGAGACATGAAAGTCAGGATGAATTTTAAAAATACATCGAGGTCTTATAAAAATCGCATCCACGTAAAAGCTCAAAGTTCATTAAGGATTAAGAGTAACAAAGACAACCAAGAAGGTTCTAATGATACCTGGAGCAAACAGAATAAAGGGATAGACCCATCAATTGGTCAAAGTGTGGCAAATTGAACAGGTAACACAAAACAAGGTATCGAAACTCCAATTGGGCTTTTATCTTCTCTGGAAGTGAGAAGAGTCTTCAAATCAGTGTAGAGACAGGGTCCTTGAAAGCAACTGAAGTCTTCATCAAGCCATTGGATAGAAGGAAACCAACAAACTATGGCAATGTGATCAGGGCTCAGATAAGCGATACGACATCTGGGATGTGTGGAGAAGTGTTTAAGAAAAACTTCGGAGATTCTGTTAGTAACTCCCACAGGCTCCTGGAGAAGCTAGGAGATAGGAGTTGAGCAAATGCTCCAGTTCCAGACAGAAGGAAAGGCTGATTCCAGAATGTGCAGGCAATTCATCCTGACCTGAGTCCTCCTTAAAAATGTGAAATGGATCACTAAACAGGTTGTTTGTGAGTATCACAAAGAGACACACTGATTTCCTGGCATCAGTGTAAGTTAACTAAAAAGAAGTCATGTTCTAGACCATCATTACATGAGATTCTTAGGGCAAGTAACTTCAAAAGTCATTCTGAAGCTCTTAATTAAGGAAATAGTCCACAAAGTGAGAGGACAAGGTAACCAGTTGGGGATATGGTCCTGCTGCTTTTCAGTCATGTTAAATAGTAAAATAGACATTAGACTGTTAAGGAATGGAGGGGCAAAACTTGGTAAACATGCAGTCCTAATCACAGAGTAACCCCCTGCTGAACATCCACCATGCATAGGCTCCAGGTGAGAGCCTGGGTATGAAAGATGCTCTGGGTATGAAAGATGACGAGACCGTTCCCTGAACCAAAGGCATCCCCTTCTGATAGTCCCCATAGGTAGATACTACGGCTTGCTGAAATGTCCCCTTCTGTGTGTAGCAATCTAGGCTCCAACACAAGAGAAAGCCTCGATTCCTGTATGAGAGATATTCCTAGGCCAGTTTGGGATATGCAGGTAGGCTTGCAATGGCTGGATTAGAAAGAATAGGAGACTTTAGCTGCTCTGAGACTTGAAGAATAGACAAGATTTGGAAGAAAAGACCACTTCATTTCCAGGTGGTGATGCAGGAAAAAGGCTGGACATGATATGCTCATGGGAGAGTGAAGAACCTAGTTGAATTGAATGAAGGATCCAAGCTCATTCATTCATCCATTTATCTGCTTGTTCAAACAATTAACAGCTGGATACTATTCCAGCACTGGTGCTACAGGGATGACTGTGATACAGTTTCTGGTCTCATTAAGCTCACATTCTAACTGAGGATAGAGACAGAAAACAATTAATTATAATATCCAGGCTTTGGGTTTCTTTTTATTATCTTTTAGAATATAATATTTAATACATACACCAAAATTTCATAAATGCAACTTGTAAGGCATTTACTGAATACCTGGAACCTCAACCACCCAATCCAAGACTGAAATATCACTAGTGATTTATATCTAACTATATGCATGACCCACCATTTAATTATAGTTGGGATGAGTGCTTAGAAGGGGAGATACACACAGAGAGAGACACATACACATAGACAAATAACACACACCTATCTCAATGGCAGTGACTCAGAGGGGAATATGACCTAGTCTGGGGGTCAGAGAAGGCATCCCTAAGTAATGTTGTTGAGAAATGAGAGTGTATAGGCCATCATGAACTTTGAAGAATAGCCAGGCTTGGGACTTAGACTGTATATTGATAGGAGTAGCAGTAACAATAATAGTAACAGCAAAAACTCACTGCTACATCTAGAAGACTTATTATATGTTCTGCTAAACACTGTAAACCTCTTATTTGATCCTTCAAACAAACCTCTACAGTAGAACTTGCTTTCCCTATTTTGCAATCAAGAAACTGAGACTCAGCAAAGTTGAGTAATATATCCAAGAAATGGTAAACTGAGGAGCTGACATGTGGCCAAATAGTCTAAGAACAAGAAAAATTATATTTGCTGGCTTAGTATCATTAAATTCCTTACACTTGACTGGAATGATGCACTTACAAATACATATTTATTCACTAAGGTTATCCATTAAACAACTAATATAGGGCACTTCTCCAAGCTCAGAGAAGACTGTCTAACTCCCACGGCAAATGGACCTTTAGCTAAATTTATAGCCAATTAGTGCTGGGAGTCAACAGCATTTCCTCCCATGGTATGTTGAGATAGTTTTCTATCAAAATATTATTTAATGGCAAGATCCCAAGTGGAATGTTCCATAAGACCTTTAGCAATTGTGCACTGCATGTTATTTAAACCAAAAACAATGCTACTGTACTTCAGCATAAGCCAGAGAGCACAGCAAATGGAGTTGGCTGGCTAAAAAGGAGACACGATGATTGAAATATTTTCCAGACGATTACACCCTTGAAGGGTTTAAACGGTGCAGAGAAAGACAGGGAAAGGGAGGAGGAGGACTTAGGGTGTTTCATTTAAAAACAACAGGATTAAATTAACCTTGGGGACAGGGGATAGTGGCAGAGGGTGGTGGGGGAAATATCTGCAAGATGAGAGTAGCTTCCCAAAAGGGAAGTGTGCTGGGCATCAGGATTTTCCAGCCCAGTCAGGTAGGCAAAGCCATCTATCAAGGTAATTTACAAGCAAACATGATAAATTGCTGAGAAAATATGTTTTGGACCACATTCCCAGTCTTAAGAATGGATGAACTAATACATCTTTTTTTTAATCCCTGAATTTGGAAAAAATTAACTGTTCTTTGAGATTTGTTTTCTTGCATTTTTTTTTCAGTCTAACTCCTCAACTTTAAAATGGGTATCAACGATTAAGTTACCTTGGAGGGAGACTGTCATATCAATTATCGCTCTGATAAAATTTCAGCCCAGGGAAGGAGATGGATTGCATTACAATTTTTAAGTATCTATCAACTGAACTACTATATTTATAAAACTGACTTCTTAATCCTAGTTTACTTATAATTTGCAGTTAAATGGCAGAAATTCTAAGTTACACAAAGCAGCCAAAAGATTAAAAGACTATTTCAAGAATTAAAACCCAACAGACCTAAACCTTTATTGACTTCTCAGCATACTGTGAAAAATCAAAGGTTTTCGTGTAGTGGGGGGCGGGAGGGTGTGACAGACCCAGCGTTGCCAGCTCTAGAAATCATCTATAAGCCTTTGCAGCCACCCTCACTGCTTTGCTATTTCAGAGATAACTCAAAGCTCTGGATTCACAGGACCACAGTTAATGTCTGTGCACTGCTGCCCCCTGCTGGAATATGGAACCCATTTTATTTAAGACCTAAGGAAATGGCATTTGCAAATTTCAATTAGGCTACTTTTCAATTCCCTGTCCTCCCATCCCCCATCAGAAATAACACTCTCCCAAAAGGACTACGTTAGGAGATGATTCCATCTGAGCTAAAAGGCAAACATCCCTTATAATGCAATTAGTGGCATTCCTCATTCTGCCACCCCAGTGACCCTCCATTAGTGTGGCTTGCTAGGGGCAGTGAAAAATATGAAACAAATTGTCTTGCTGCTCCAAGGGTCACTTCATGAAAATATTTCATTGAATTAACATTAATTTGAGCACCAGTAGTTTTTTTCTTTTTAAGGGGTTCTGGGGCAAAAAAAGTCAGCCAGTCCTTCCCTCCCTCCCATTCATGGGATATCTGTACAGGATTCCTCTTTTTTGCTGATGAGGCTGCTATATCCTGCAAACCAACCCATCTCAAAGCCTCTAAAAATGAAGATTCTGCCTAAGCTATAGAGCCCCCTCGGCTGTCAATGAAGCCCAAGGGCACTAGTGCACACTGGCACTTGGTGGGGTAGGGCGGGGTCTTCATTTTTACAGCTCAGCTCCTGGAAGGAGGCCTGCTTTGGGAAGATTGTGGGGAAGAAAAGTAATTTCAACTGTGATGACCACGTCTCTGTCACAGGTATGCACAGGTAACCAGGTTCTTAGTGATCGGGACAAAGAATTGAACCGAACACCCAGAGTTCACAGAAGAAAACATGGGAGCAGGCCAGCTCCAAGCAGAGACTGACCTCATGGGCTGCAGGGACTCTATTCTTACAGGGCAGATCCTTCCTGGCTAGTTTTGGTGGGCTTTACTGCGCATGTACAAGTAGTTGTATTACTTTAAAGCTACTGCACATGTGGTCTCCCATGGTTTTCCCTGATTGACCACCAGGGAAGAGGGTCCCACAATGCTACCAGATTGATCCCTGTTTCTCCTGGGGTCCCCCTGTACTAGGTTCACCTTTCCCTTCACCAGAGAATTATAGCTTTCCATGTTAGAGATTGGTGAAAAGGAAAGGAATTATTTATTCAAGTTATACAGACTTAAGAGTAATGACAATGTCTTCATTAAAGTCCCAAAGTCCCTTAAAACACCCACAAACACACACAGTCCTTCCTTCCCCTTTTTGCCCAGTCTGGGGTACCATATCTCAGGGAAAGAAATGGAAGTCCTTGGCTCAGGCAGATCTCGGTTTTTCCCAGTAATCCGTACTCGGCTGGTAGGCCTTCCTTGGTTCCCCTCACCATCAGCTGTATTGCCGGGATCTCCAGCTAAAGCCGCGTGGTGATGCAAGGTGGGGGGGGGGCACTCTGCCAGAGCACATGGTTTTCCTTACTGACACAGCCGCATGGTCCTCCCTACATAGCTGCAGCCACATGATTCTCTGCACAATGGCTGCAGGAGTCTCTACTCTGCCAAAGCCGCATGGTTCTCTCTCCCAGGTCCGAGGGAATCTCCACTCTGCCAGAAGTGCATGGCTCTCTCCTCAATGGCTGCCGTGTCTGGGTTTAAATCCCCACGCCAATCTTCCTCTGTAGCCCCATTTCCGACTCCTCCCACACTCAGCCTCACTTGCCCTCAATCTGCTGTCCTTTCCAGCTTTTCTGGTCACTACCGGGGGTCTGGGCAGGTGTGTCCCCAAGTCGTGGAGCCAATCATCTCCAAGCTCCCATGCAGACACTGTAACTCCGGGGACCTGCCCCCCAGTTACTATTGGTGGGGAAGTTACTTTTATTCCCTGGCTCAAAACACGGCCACAGCTATTTAACATATCTATGTAACCAGTGAAAGGTTATAGATATGTTAAATGACCACGCCAGAGGTTAGCTGCAAGGCTGTAGCTATGGGAAACAGCTCTTAATGGGCCTGCTCCATTTGTCCCCTCCCCCAACCCACACCTGGGGCAGGGGCGGTGAGGACATCCTAATATTTTCTGAACACCTTAAGTTCTGGACCCCATTACAAATCCTTTTTTGGGGGCCCCCTGGCTGCACCCTCCTACATCTCCACATGTGAATGGTAGGAGTACCAGGTAGACACACACACAGTTCACCACTCCTAGGCAGCTTACAGCTCAGCAGACAGTTCTTAGTTGCCTTGTCAATACCAGCTGTGCCAGAGCAATACTCAAGACTCAGGCCCAGAATTAACAAAACCCCTTCCTAAACTAATTTACAAACTTCTGGCCAAGATGGAGGCATAGGTAGACACACTGTGCCTGCTAGCACAACCAAAAGAATGACAACAACAATTAAAAAAAAAAAAAACAACCAGAACTGACAGAAAATAGAACTGTATGGAAGCTCGACAACAAGGAGTTAAAATAGACCCATTCATCCAGACGGGTAGGAGGGGCGGAGACAAGCAGCTGGGCAGAGAGGACTCACAGCAAAGTGGTAGTGGAGGACCCGGGAGGGCAAGGCGGCAGCTGGTGGAGCAGGTGGTTCCATATTCATGTGCAGATAAACTGGGAGGAACACCTGGTAAGCAAGACAGATCTTGCAACCCGGGATCCCAGCGCAGGGAAAAAAAGCCTCAAACCACTGATTGAAAACACCTGTGGGGGTTGAGGCGGCCACAGGAGAAACTCCCAGCCTCACAGGAAAGTTTGTTGGAGAGACCCACAGGGTCCTAGAACGTACACAAACCTATCCACACGGGAATCAGCACCAGAAGGGACCAATTTGCTTGTGGGAAGTGGGGGAAGTGACTGAAATATGGCAGAGAGTGGAGCAAGCACCATTGTTCCCTCTCGGATCCCTGCCCGAAATACAGTGTCATAACCCAGTGATTGGGTTGCCCCACCTGGTGAATACCTAAGGCTCCACCACTCACAATGTAACTGGAGCATAAAGACCAAAAAAAAAAAAAAAAAGGAGGCCCAAACGAAAGAGCAGATCAAATCTCCAGAAAAAATACAACTAAGAGGCAAAGAGATAGCTAACCTATCAGATGCACAGTTCAAAATACTGGTAATCAGGATGCTCACAGAATTGGTTGAATTTGGTCACAAATTAGATGAAAAAATGAAGGCTACTTTAAGTGAAATAAAGGAAAATGTACAGGGAATCAATAGTGATAGGAAGGAAACTGGGACTCAAATCAACAGTGTGGACCAGAAGGAAGGAAGAAACATCCAATCAGAAAAGAAGGAAAAAACAAGAATTCAAAAAAAATGATGAGAGGTTTAGAAACCTCCAGGACATCTTTAAACGTTCCAACATCCGAATTATAAGGGTACCAGAAGGAGAAGAGGAAGAGCAACAAGGGGAAAACTTATTTGAACAAATAATGAAGGAGAACTTCCCCAATCTGGCAAAGGAAATAGAATTCCAGTAAGTCCAGGAAGCTCAGAGAGTTTCAAAGAAGATGGACCCAAGGAGGAACACACCAAGGTACATCATAATTACATTACCCAAGATTAAAATGAAGGAGAGAATCCTAGAAGCAGCAAGAGATAAGGAGGCAGTTGCCTACAAAGGAGTTCCCATCAGACTGTCAGCTGATTTCTCAAAAGAGACCTTACAGGTAAGAATGGGCTAGAAAGAAGTATTCCAAGTCATGAAAGGCAAGGACCTACATCCAAGATTACTCTATCCAGGAAAGCTTTCATTTAGAATGGAAGGGCAGATAAAGTGCTTCTCAGATAAGGTCAAGTTAAAGGAGTTCATCATCACCAAGCCCTTATATGAAATGTTAAAGAGATTTATCTAAGAAAAACAAGATTAAAAATATGTATAATAAAATGATAGCAAACTCACAATTATTAACAACCACACCTAAAAGAAAAACAAAAACTAAGCAATCAACTAGAACAGGAACAGAACCACAGAAATAGAGATCACATGGAGGGTGAGCAACAGGGGAGTGGGAGGAGGAGAGGGGGGAAATGGTACAGAGAATAAGTAGCATAAATGGCAGAGAGAAAATAGACAGGGGGAGGGTAAGAATAGTATAGGAAATGTAGAAGCTAAAGAACTTATATGTATGACCTATGGATATGAAATAAAGGGAGGGAATGTGGGTGGGAAGGGGTGTGCAGGGTGGAGGGGAGTGAAGGGGGAAAATGGAACATCTGTAATAGCATAATCAATAAAATATATTTTTATAAAAGTAATAAAAAAAAAAACCTTCCAGCAACCCCTCCAGACAGATTTCTCTCTGAGTGTCTCTGCTGGCCCGCTGATATGCACCGTAATCATTCCACCCATAGGAAGCCCTCCCGGTAACAAATGCAAATTCCAGCTCCCAGCCCATGTCTGAGAACTGTTGCTATGAATGTCATCTTTCTCCACATGCCAACTCCCAACCAATAATGACTCTTGCCTATGTCTTGTTAATGTTGATGGGGAAAAAATGTAAGTCTGATAAACTATTCTTCATACCTATCATTAATGTTGATGGCCTAGTCACCCTCCCAGACCTCTGTGAACATGAAACCTCTCAGAAAACCTTCCCCTAATTGCCAACCCCGCTCTGGTCAGGAAAAATCAGTTATCCCCTCTCTCTGGTGAGCCCTCAACCCTGGGTGACAATAGTCATCACAGAGGCTCACTGTCCCTTGTTATGCAGAGTGGTCCTGGGCCAGCCTCATCTGCATCCCCTGGCGGCTTGTTAGCAATGCAGGCCTTGCACTTAGACCTGCTGATCCTCAAGTGAGCCCACTGAGGCTGGAGAATTGTCAGGATACTTTCCGCACACTCACATGTGCACCCACACACATGTTCATACACACACACACACACGTCCCACATGGATTCTGAGGTGGTTTTAGGACAGCCTGAGCCTTATTCAACTCTGGGTCTCCAGTATCTAGAGCAGGGCCAGATATATTCACTTTCAGCATCAATATGTACTTGGAGAGTAAACAATAAATGTGAACAAAGGACTTATTTTTTTACTCATGAGGACTAGAATGACAAAATCCAGGAATAAACTCTCATAGTGTGTTTTCAACCCCTTGGGCGGCAGTGGAGCCTGAGAGCGTTTATGGATGGGGGCTCTCTTCAATCACAGCCCCAATTACAAATGACCGGCTAGTCAGAGTTTGTAAAGCAGCTGCCTCACATGGGCTGCCTGACTGATTTCTCAGCCTCGCTGGGAAAGGCAGTGGAGGGCTGTCAACTGCAGAGCGACTGGTGTGGAATTGAGAGTGATCCAAAGTTAGAGAGTCGGAGAATATAAGCCCTGGAGCTTAGGCCCTGCATGTCACAGATGAGGGGGCAGAGGTATGACAGGTAAAATGACCATTGCCAATGCCTGCCCCAGGCTTCCAGGCCCCAGACTTTGAACCACACTATACTTTAAATACCAGCACTGTCTCAGACCCATCACAAATTCCTATTCCCTACTCACTAGCCCCCCACAATATCCCTATATTAATATTTATTTCATTGCTAAGACATAACCTAAAACCAAACAATGGGAACTGAAAACAGAAGGTTTATATTTCTCTCTTGAAAAAGTGTGAGTAGACAGGTGACCCAGAGGTTCAAGTGGCTCTGCTCCAGCTGGCCACCCAGGTCTACCGTCCTTACTACACCATCTCATGTGCAAGACGGAAACTGGACTTCCACCACCCTGCTGGGGTCCAGCTGCAGAATGGTAGAGTGAAGTGGAAAAAAAGCAAGCAAGCTCAAGCAGCTTCCTTTTGAGAATGGGGCCCTTAGGGGAACACATTGCTTCTGCCCACCCATCTGGCTGTGATTCAGTCACTTGCCTTGTAAGGGAGGCTGGAAACTAGAGTCTAACTAGGTGGCCTGCACCCAGACTGAACAAAAGGAAGGATGGGAGAACAGATGTTGAGGGGGTGTTGAACGGATGTCTACCCACAGCCCATGACTCTGTTGTAGGTGGGGCCACCTGGGAGACTTGTGTCTCTGGGTTGTTGTGTTTGTTTGTTTGCATTGATGCTTTGATGGAGAGAAAAGTTTGGACAGGAGACTAGGAGAGCAGGACAAGGATGTAGAAGAGAGGACACCAGACTGCCCTGCATATATAACTCATCACTCCCTGATTAACAAATACCAAACTTTGTTGTTTCTATATCCACAACCTGTATACACACATGCACATACCTCAGAACATGCAGATTTTTGCATCTTCCCCACACTCAGGGTTCACTTTTGCCATCTGGGTAACAAGGGAGTTGGCTGAGGAAGCCAAAGGCCCCTCAGTCACCTCCCCAACCATAACCATGAGCCCTCTTTTGGCAAGCTGGGCATTGATGACCTCTCTGACCATGGAATTCACTTTCTAGCCTCCTCCTACCTGAAGTACAAGACCCAGCATTTTCATCACTTTTTGCTTGAGGGGTTTGAGGTGGACAATTTGCTTGAGGAATAAATGCAGAAGCTTATTCCATGAAGGTGTCAGAGAAGGAACTCGGGCCCACAGAGCATTCAATGCTCAACGAGAGGAAAAAACCTGAGCAGATGAATCAGGGTCATTTCAAAAGCATCTTGAATCAACTGTGCAGTCTGTCATGGCAGCTTGTCCTTGAGAATACTTCCCCAGAAGCTATCCTGTCCCCCTACCCCCTGCTGAAACCACAGCCAGCTCTGTCCACACCTGCACAGGGCCACCTCACCCCAGGCTACTCATGCCCGACTCCAGAGAGGAAGCAGATACTGTTGGAATCCCCAGCCAGCCCCTGGCTCTCACATCTCCCCTCCCATGGCTTCCTTCCCTTCCAGGTCTGTGATAGGGAGTCCTACTTGATCTTTCATTTTCTGTAGGTTCATAACATTTCTAGCAGGAGGGACTTAGAAACCAGCTTCTCCAATCTTCCTGCTTTGTGAGAAGGGAAACTGAAGCTCAGAGAGATGAAAGAATCTGGTCAACATGTTAGCCACTGGTAAATCTGGGATTAGGACCCCACGTGGCCCAAGCGCGTCTGGCCCAGCAGACTCTTTCTGCCATGCTGCCTCTCCGATTCAACAGCACCATGCCTTCCTTTATTCCTCCAACAAATACTAATAGTAGAAGTGACAGTTGACATTTATTACTTCCTTCATTCCAGGCACTGTTTTTGGTGCTTTGCACATAGTATCTCATTGAATCTTCCCATTTACCCTTTAAGGAAGGTATTTCTATTATCTCCATTTTGCTGATGAGGATAATAAAGCCTAGAGTAGGGAAAACAAAAACAAAAACCTTGTACCACTACTCCTTCCTCCTTCACAGATGACCATGGCAATCAATGAGATGAAAGGTCCAAGCCCTCTGCCCACACCACACCCCAAACCACACTGGCAGCCCTAGGGTCCCCACACTCCTCCCCCTTCCCCTGTGCCCTGGGTTGTCAGCGCACATAACTGACCCACTGATACAATTTTCCCTTGCTTTTCAATGTTGTTTAATGTTGCCAATGATCAACGAGAGAGTCAATAGTGTGGATAATAGAAAACTATGGAGTATCCAAGATGTGTTTCTTTTGCTCTGGGAATTTGGAATATGATTGTAATTTTCCAGAAGGCCTATTATCCCAATTCAGCCTTAGGCTTGTTATAGAAAAGGCTCATGTCTTCTTCACTGACCAGTTTCCAGAGTGAAAGGGGGTACACGGGAGGCTGACAGGCAGGGCAGCCAAGTCTGGTTGGTCACCTCAGAGAAGCTACCCAGCACACATTCCACAGGGAGGCCTGGGGCTTGGCCACTTGTGGGGACACATCGCCAGTCAGACTAATCCCTCAGGTTTACAGGGATTTTTCCTTTTAAAGACAGCTCATCCAGAGCAAAGAATCCAGTCCCACCTCAATTTTGATTTCACACAACACTCAGGAGTGAAAGGATGCAGGAGCCCCAGTCGCTGGTCAGCCAGGAAATTGGCAGCTCTCAGCTGGCATTTCACAGTGGTGGCGGCAAGATTGCTTTTAATAGCACACTGGCAGTGATGGGCAGAGGCCGAGACAAAATTACAAATGCACAAGCACAGATGTCCAGATGAGGGCTGTTTTAACATGCTGAAATAAAAATGCTCCCTGGTGGGTTTCTTCCTTGCCGTCAATCTAGCCGAGTTTCTGGAACAGGATGCTGTAGCCTCCAGCTCAGAAACATCTGTAATCCTAAACCATGTGGCAGATGGGGTCTTCTGTAGGTGGTGCAGACCATGTGCAGAGGGATGCTGAGGAGCCAGTAGACACCAGGCCCAACAGTGCGTGCCCCCGCAGTGCCCCTGGGAGACAGGGATGGCTGGGTCTCCTCCCTCCAGGAGGGCCTCTTCCCCTTCTTCAATTCTTCAGGGCCATGCGGCCCATGCTGCCTTCCTGTTTCCACAGCTAATTTTCTGGGAACCTGGAACACCAGCTTTTGCTGGCCTTAATACTAAACAATAACTTTTATATTTTGCAGTAGAAGAAAACATTTTCTGCATGTGCTGAAGAGTCTTCAGCACCCTGAGGAGGGGGGTTACAAGAAGTGTGGGCGATGAGGGTGGGTAGGATGAAGCTAAGAGGTAGGTACATGGTCCTTCTAATGCCAACTTCCTTTTCCTTTGCCTATACATAGTTTTTTTGAAAATCTTGTTTTAGCTTCTCTGCACCACGAGTTTTCTCCATCATAGTTCTTTGGACTGAGATTACAGATACCTCCGCATCAGCACAAGATCTGCCTGGAAGCCTCCCATGCCAACTTTATTTTTCCAAAAGAGGTCAGGTAGCTCCCACCCCATGTGCTCCTGTGACAGGATCCTGCTGCTCTTCATCAGAAGATGGGGTCTATTTTAGTGCCCCCTTGAATCTGGGCAGGCCCAGTGACTGCTTTGACAACAGAGCACAGCCACCTAGCTAAATTACCTGGACTGGGGAGGAACCACACAGCCAACCACTTCCCAAGTTCCTGGGCAGAATAAAACAGACGTCGCAAGCCCTTACTTGGGTTTGAGTAGTTTATTAAGCTGGAGTAAGTAATCAGAACAACTCCTCTGCCCCAAAATATTTTCCCTAATTGTCTAACACATTGTTTCAAAACCCTCTATTAGTCAAACCTCTGGGTTAAAGCTCCAAGTCCCCTTGCTGAAGTGTAAATGGCATCGAGGTGTAAAACCCAGAGCCTATACCATCCATTAATACCTGAGCGCTATTAAGCTAGGACCTTAGCACCTGGTGGGACTCCAAGAAAATGGGAAGTTGTCCTCATATGCCATGATATGGGGAGACAAAAGTCAAAGCTTGAAGTGTGTAGGTATTGAATGGGGTGAGCAGCCTGGGGAATTAACCCAGAAGGTAGTGCAGCCATCTAAAGCAGCCCACGGGGCCCTGCAGGCAATGCTGAGGCCTCTTTCCTGTTAGTCTATGCTGTGTTTCTAACACTAAGAAAAACACACTTCTGCAATGAGGATTTCATTGCTCTGGGCTTCAGCTGTAGGCAGAGCTGAACCCTGTGTGCATTTCAACGATACCAGACTGGCCTGTCCCAGGTAGAAAGAAACCATTTTCCTGGGACCCTATAGGGAGCAGGGTAGATGGCGGGGAGGATCCCTCTCTGATGAGGTCAGTAGAGGTCCATAATTCTTGGCTAAAACACTGGGGGCCAGTCAGAGTTGTTTAGGAATTTGAAATTCCTCAGGTTTTAGACAGGTGTTACAGTGCATCCACTGTATGCTACAAATTAGCTCTGCAGGTTGTGGGACAGTATCCTGAAATCTCTCTCCCTCTCTCTCTCTCTCACACACACACACACACACAAACACACACTTCTTCAGCAAAAGGCATGAATTTTCACACTCAGTTGCATAAATGCCATAAATAACTTCCTCTCAGGTTGGTTCAGGTTTCTGCTAAAAAGTTATGGTAAGTCTTGAGCTTTCAGAATTTTTTGGGTCTGGGATCATCCCACCAAGGCCATGTGTCAAGATGTCATTGAAACGTTTGTTTCCAGGCCAGATTTGAGAGATGTTTGATGCCACTTTCTTGGAGCCTTTCTTAGAAGCTTCTGGAGACTACACACCCTCCCCTCGCAAGCACCACCAGCCTCCCCTCTGGCTGCTCCTCAGACAATGAATGAACAACATGCGTGTTCTGTCACACACATGCCCTGTGTCTCCAACTGGCCTTGGCCTCTCGACTGAAACCACCAGCTAGTACTGTGCCTGGTACAAGTGGGCACTTGTTACATGGCTGATGGCCAAGGAGAGTTCAATTTCTCCATCTTATGTTGACATAGGGCAGAAATAGCCTCAGTATTTATAACCCCACTCCCTCCTCGACTCTCACTGTGTGCAGAGCATCAAGACCTGTGGGCCACCAAAGAAGAATTAAACAGGGATCATTCTGTCCTCTGGCAGATGACCAGGAAAGGCAGGAGGCATTAAAGAAACATAAATGATCTCTTACCTGTGATTATATATAAAATCCCTGGCCTCACTGCTGTCACTCCTACTCTCAACAAGCCTGTCAGGAAGACATCATTACCCTCATTTGCAGATGAACACATTGAGTCTGTCAAAGATGCCACCCTGAGTCGATGCCTGAGCTGAGCCCTCAACCCTGTGCTCTGAACACAGAGATCTAGAAGTTATCCCCAGCTGAGGGTGAGAGTGGGGGAGTGTAACAGACATGAAGGGACAGGATCCCAGAACTTTTTGGAGGGTGTGACATTTGCACTTGGGCTTGAAGAGCCGGAGGGTTGGAGTAAGCCCAGCCTGGCTGCTGACGGGAGGGGAGGGCATTCCAGTTAACAGTCCCCATCAGGCAAGGGCAGAGAGACAGGGAAGCACCAGCCTCCATGGCGAGTTCCCAGTGGTCCAGTTGGCTCACTGCAGGGTGTGTGATGGTGACTTGTAGAAGAAAATGCCCTAAAGGTGGTTTAAGGAGTGAGGGGAAAGGAGGCTTTATCTGTGATATTTTTCCACATACACACAGAGAGATTTAAAAAATCTGACAGCTTATTAATTGTTGGGGGCCTCCCTGCCTGGTCTCAGGAAGCTGTAACTGCCTATAACTATGGGTGAGCAAGAGGCTTCTGAATGAAGAGACGCTAAAGAGACAAAACTTATTTCCCTGGCATGAACGCTGCCTGTTCATGTGCCTCATTCCTTTCCATGCTTGAACGGCAGTCAATGACGGGTAACAATTCTCTTGGATAGAGAATGAACCTAAGACAGACACGTTCACGAAGGAATGGCAAGGACAAGACTCGTGGGGCTGTGGAAATAATGGGGTGGTCGACATCAACCCCTGCCCCCTCGGCTTTGCCAGTGCCTGAGTCCTTGAGAAATCCAAGTCTCCCAGCTGCCTTTGTCTCCTCTGCCCAACTCAGGCCCATTGGAAGTAACAGGGGCGGTACAGTCCAGACCAGAAACATCAGACTCCTGAGGAAATCAGGCCTAAGACATAGAACATGAAAGACCCTGTGAGATCTGCTTGCTGGAGGATGCTCTTTAATTAGAATATGAAGTCCCTGGCAGGAAACAGAACTAAGCTTTAAGTCCTGTAGTCTTTTTAAATGATAAAACCCCAAAATCTCGGGCTTAGGATTCCAGCAGGAAATCTGCCAGCACCTTTCAAAGCTAACTACTTGTAATTTGCAAACCGTATTGGTATTCAAAGATAAAACCCTACTTGTGCAGGGGGACGGGGCGCTTTTCCACTTGGAAGAGTGGCCACTCTGTCCCTACTTCTCCACAGAGAATTGTCTGTGTATTATTCATTTCTCGTGTTTCGACGAGCCATCCGCAGCATTGCGTGATCACTGTGGGCCGGAGATCATGCGTCAATTAATACGTGTCATTATGAGTATGTGTTACAGTATTCTCTGTGCTTTCTACATTTAAAAAAAAATTTTTTTTTTAATCTGTTTTGTGGCACTCGATTTTGGAAGCCCTGTATTCTAGGCTGAAGACTTTGGATTGATTCTATGGGTTCCTTGTGAGGGGACCATTTTGATTGAGAGCATGACCCATGTCAAAATTGTACCTCGGGACAAAGATTCTGACAGCATCTTGTAGCACCAGATTACAGTGGAGAGAGTGTACAGAAAGGGAGACCAGCCACATCACCTACCTACAAGCTCCATCTGGCAGAGGAAATGAGAGATGCATGGAGAGAAGCTAGCCATCAACAAAGTTCAGGGTGCAGTTTGTCCCAGAGGCCAGACACAGCCAGATTGAGGTGGGGTGGGTGGGGAGGCACCACCTGCAGAGCAATGCCCCACTGCTGGGCTGAAAGGTGGGCACTGGTGTCATGAGCTTACCCATAAGAAATCTAACAGGGACAAGCAGGGAGGGGATCCATGATTAACACATCCGAGTAAAGCCTCGTTCCAGAGGGAATGGATTGGTGAGGAAAGTGCAGGCTGAGGGAGATCATTTCCAGGCAAACCCAGAGTCTTCTCAGCTACCCTCTGCACAGGTGTTCTGGGGAGCTCTGTCAGAGCCCAACTACTGCCACAGTAGTTGCCACGGTTACAAAAACGGCAGTGTTCTCTGACGCGGTGGCTCTCAAACTTGCATGTGTATCGGAGTCACCTGGAGGGCTGTTTAAAATACAGACTACTGGCTCAGCACTTCTTTTTTCTATATTACATGTTCCCCAAAGCTGGCCCTCATGATGGTTGACAGAACTGTCACAGGTCCAAGCTGAACTGGACACAGAAAAAGCAGTGCGAGTTTGTGTGATGTTAACCATTTGAACTCAGTATAACAGATTGTCCCTTTTTCTCTAAGACAATTCCATTTATATTTGAAGGCATTAAAATGCTTTTATCAAAGGATGAAGGCAAGAGATCATCTTTTCCTTTGATCTTTTCCTTTTTAAATGTTCTTCTTTGGCAAAATAAATGGGTGAAATCCTAATTTCAGTCACTTCTCTTTTTGAAGAAAAATCTTGCCTGTGAAATTCCCTCAATAGCACTCTGCTATGCTGCCGCCCAACACATAAGGGGCACTTGTATTTCACAGAGTAATCATGGCTCAGAGTGACTTGTCATGTGGGTAGGTGGTGGCAGAGCCACATGGCCCCACCCATTGGCCCTCTTGCAGGTTCTCCAGAGCACCCTGGGCCACATGGAGGGTAGGTCCTTCTTTTCCCTCTTGGTAGCCACAGACACAGGCCTCAGGGAAGCATGATGAGGCTTTTCTCCCTGATGTCCTGCCTGTCATCTAGTAGGCAGTCCTGGAGCCCATAATAATTTAGTTTCCTAAAATCGGCAGTAATTTCCAGTCTCAGATGGTTGTTGGAATTCAGAGGTATTGGGTTGGTATTCCCCACTTGGAGGCCCCAGAGTCAGAGGAAAGCTGTTTCCTGGCCCTGATGCCACAGAAGTAAGTGGTGGTTTCTACTCACACCAGAAAGCAGTGCTGTGCAGGGTGCAGGCAGGTGGGCTCTGGGGTCCCATGCCTTGGGCCCAGTCTTGCTCTCCCCTCTATTGGCCGGGTACATTTAGGCAGGCTACTAGATATCTTCTCTGGTTTGGCTCCCTTTCCCATTAAATCAGGAAAATAGTACCAGCTTTATACGGTCCTTGTGAAAATTAAGTGCCTTAATGTATTTAAAGCAACAAAGAACAGAGCCTGTCATATATAGTACAGTGCATTTGCATGTTGGTTTTTACAGTAACTCAGTTCTTCATCTTATTTATGGAACCCTACACCCACTCAGGGGCTCTAGGGAGACAGAGATGAATAGGACAAAGTCTCTCCTCTCCATGACCTCCCTGGGACAAATAAATGAGCGATCTCATTATAGAGGAAGAACTCTGTGTGCAGAAGCAGAGGTTAACATGGGACCCAGGAAGATGGAAACAGGAAGGGGCTCCCAACAGATGAGAACATATGTGTTGATCATTTACATCAGTGTACAGGCCTGACTGAAAGGCTAGGGGTGTCCTCCAAGGGGATAGGGACTCAAAGTCCCCCAGCATGCAGCCATAGGGAAGGTTCTGGAAGTGTCAGAACCCCACCCCACATTTTGAACCACATTTATACCAGCAACTATTAATTTGGCAGAAAAGAAAGAATAGGCTATGAATATTTGCAGCTTGAGTTATAAAATGACAATAATTTGAGTAGCTGTTTAATATTCATAATCATTTGAGGGTAGGAAAAAGCCTTTGTTCCATTACAGACATACACAGAAGAGGAGATCCCATCATATAAATGAAGACACAGCACACTGAAAATGTAAATTAAGAATTAAAGAGGAAAACAATGGAATTCTTCCAATTTTTGAAAAGTCACTATACAAATTGTTAATCAGTAGCCATTCATCAGTTGGCTAATTTGCTCGATAAGAGCAAAATAAAGATAGAAGTCCCACAAGTGGAGTCAGGCAACCAGCCTGGTGAAACCAATTGTGTACAAAATATCAGAAAGACCTTGGTCTTCTGGGAGATGCTTCCAAATATTCCACTGGGGAATAGAATTAAAGGTATTTATTCTGAACCTGGAGGTGCAGAGGTACAAGAGACCCACTCCTGTGGTACGAGGTCAAGGCAAAATGGGCGGCATTGAGCAAAGGTGATGAGTCAGTTCCCTTTCAACACAGAGCTTACATTCAAGTAAATAAATTAGCAAGGCAATTCCAGAGAATGTTCAGTGCTATGAGGAAGATGAAATGGGCCTCGAAGGAAGATGCTAGAAAGTCAGGGTGTTAAGGCCAGTTGCCCATCCAGTATCCATTCTTTCCTTCTTTACTAGCTGAACCCCAATTTTGTTGGAGCAACATTTTCCAGACTTTATGGTTAATGATGCCCAGGCAATTGTGCCCAGGCCATACAACCCAGACAGTGAGGTGCCACCAGAAATCAGGAAAGAGACTTGGCACCTTTTCTCTTTGCCCTTTGAACTTCACCTTTCCTCCTTTTTCCTGCTTGAAAGGTAAAGTCATCCTGTGACCTTGAGAACAAAGGCAATTGTGCTAAGAACAGCAAAGGACAGGTGATGGTAAATAACATTGAAGTTCCCCTGAATGGCCCATCTCCAGGCTTCTTGTTGGATGAGAGAAATGAAATCCCCAATCTTGTTTAAGCCACTATTCTTTCAAGCTCCTTTTACTCATAATGTATTCTTAACTAATACAAGTCAATATTTCTACCGTCCTCTGTACTTCCCCCACATCAGAGACTGGCAAAGATCCATAGGCAGGGGAGGGGAGGCCCTAAGATCCTAGGTCCAGTAAGCCTCACCTTCCCATTCCCTGCTCAAATACTTCAATGGCTCTTGTTGCCATCAAGATGGAGATTAACGCCTAACCTCTTAGTGTCATCTCTCTGGTTCCTCCACTCCTCTCCATTCCCAAACACCTCTCTGGTGCGGTCCTGGGACCTTGTCACACTGAACCAAAGCAATGAATGCACTTCCATTGCCATGCATCGCACGCAGGTAAAGCAGGCATTGGACTGACGTGTCAGCCTTGTCACCAGTCCCCTCTTGAGAAGGAACAGCTAACACTTCCCCCGACCTGACTGAGCCACCAGGCCTCATCTCTCAACAGAGAGGAAAGGCCGGCAATCTCTGCTTCATCAGATCGGCCCAGCTGTGCACCGGCAGTGCATCAGGGAACCAAGCCTGGCAGAAAGGACTCAAAAACAAGTGAGGCCAGGTCTTATTCAGATGGCAGATGGTGTACAAACAGGCACTAGGATGGATATGTGTAGATTTCTTGAGAGCGTCTCAGAACTGAAGGGCACAGGTATTTAACCTTAAGCAAGAGGGCAGGAGGCTTGGATGTGCTTTCTGGAGGGGATGGAACCTAAATAAAGTCTTATAGAGGAGCTGGGCTAAAATTCTTGATGAAAAAGAGTAGGGGAGTGGGAAAAAACATTTGGTGGGAAGGGTGTGGAGCTGCAGAAATGCAGGGACTTCAGTTAAAAGTCAGACGGAGGCAAACAGGAGAGGAAAGAGAGAGGAAAGGAAGTTAGCAGGGGCCAAATCACAGGATGGCCTAAAGGCCACTGTCAAGAAGTACGTGGTCTCTAACCCACCCACAATGGGGAGCCACTGAAGTATTTTTAGCAGAGTGCTGGGCTCCCATCTGCATTTTAGACAGAGCTCTCTGAAGGCTATGTGGAGACTGAATTTGAGGAGAACATGGCGGCGAATATGAAGATCAGTCAGGAATCTAGCAGCTACTTATTCAGTTGAGAGGGAGGGTGGAAATAGCAGTTTTGGGACTACCAGGTGGAAACCTGTGTCAGCAGCATCAGAGGGCCTCCCATGCTATTGAGCAGGCTCATTCATGGACAAAACATTGATGGAGCAGCCACCGAAGTGGTTTTTCTCCCTCCTCCTCCTCTTCCTCTTGCACCCCCTCACATCCCATTTCATTAAAATGTGAGGATCTCCAAGTGGTGAAAATAACAGAGTTCCAGCCTCACATCACATATCTCCTGGTTTACAGTAATCCAGTTCAGTGACAAATGATGTCCTTGCATTATGCCTTCAAATTGTTATTAAACTTTTATAACATTAAACAATTAAAACACTCTCCTAGATTTAAGCTAGTGCTTTCTCCCGAAACAGTGCCAATGAAATAAAATATTTAGTGGCTCCTTATTCCTCAAACATGTGTTTGACAGTATACTTTGTGTTCTGTTTCATATCAATGCAATAGTACTAGAGTCAGGCTTCAAAAAATGCATTTTTCATGACAACAAATAATACTAATGTAAGCGAACTTTATTTTTATGAGGCCATAATCGGTGAAGCCATGCTCTGATAATGAGGAGACAGGGTATTTATGAGGCTCTGTTCTGCCTTTATTGGTGTGGAAGGTGGTGGTGACAGGAGCTGCAAGCTAATTCACTGAGCTTGTAAATTTGTCAATGACTTGCGAGACTAACAAAAAAGAAAACGTAGTATTTTCTCCTGCTGGTATATTTTGTAGGTTCTTTATTGCCGTTGAGCACCCAGAGTCCATGCCCACCTACCTCCAGCATGCGAACCCTAAAGAGGGAAGGAAAACCTTGTAGTTACTGGAGAAATTCAGTCCAGACCTCCCCTGACCCATGTAGCAGCCACCAGCCGCACGTGGCTATTGCTCATTTGCATTGAAGCTGAACTGAATTGAAGAACAAATGTAAAATACACATCAGATATTGAAGGCTTAGTACCAAAAATCATGTGAATTTGATCATTAATATTTTTATATTTTTTGCACATTGAAATACTTCATATATATTGATACACATAAAATGTATCAAAATTAATTTCATCTCGTTTTTTAAACTTTTTAAATGTGACTATTGGCAAATTTTTAAGTTATAGATGTGGCTTAAATTACATTTACATCAGACAGTGGTCTAGACCACAGAATTCACTCAAAGGGCGGCCGCCAAGGATGATTTGGTGGAGGAAACCCAACTTTGGGGACTTCTAACGACTCACCAGTTGCTGGCACCCCATGGGCCAGAGCTGTCATGGAGCCCACGGAGAAGCCCAAGGTCTATCACCCCTGGACCTCCAGCTGGTGTTATCTCCCTGTGTATCAAGGTGCATCAAGTTGAAGGAAATAAAATTCAATAACAATTTTTATAGTGAACTGATTTCCCTATTGCTCATTAGTAGCTGTGAGCTAAATTAATTTGAGCTTGATTGTCCCCTAATTGGAGAGGGACATAAATCCATCTGAATGTGCTATTATGGATGACACCTTGGTCCCAAACAACCTCATGTTTCTGCATTTATGATGCTCTATACCAGAGGAGAAGCCAGCTTTCAATAATTACAATAAAAATGATGATGATTAACCAGGAACATTATAATAGATGGTAATGTGCTAGGTCATAACATATTTTCTCAGTAAGGACATTGATCAAGTCACTGAGTTAATATGTTAAAGACTGATTATAATGATTCAGGAAATTACCAATTGTGATTCAAGTTAAGAATATAAGCCACTTATGCCAATATATTTATAGTGCAATAATGATTTATCATTCCTCCTCAAACACAGCAAAAAAAAAAAAAAAAAACCTTTTAAATGCTTCTATGGACATAAGGTTTTCACATACATACATAGGTATCTGCTTTCTTTCCCCAAAGTTTCACCCATAAAAGATGTTAAGCAGGTCACTGCTCAAGGAGAGAGACAGAGAGGGCAGTGAAACTGAGGCTGACGCTTGACTTGCCATCTTTGCAAAAACTCAGGCAAGTGACATTCATACCTGAATGTTCCTAATTCTTTCCATGATTAAAAACATTTACTTGTAAGACTAAATGCTTTTAAAGTAAAAACTGCCCACAAATTTGGAAATCAATAGAGTAATTCACCCACCTGAAAAGTGAAATGATATGCCAGTGTCTAAGCATCTCCTTCAAGCCCAGCCATTACACATAGCCCATACACATATATATATATATATATCATAAGATAAAAAGTTTCATTTACTGTTCCCTTTCCTCCCCATACCCTACAATGTGACTAATTTTTATTAGGGCCCTATCTTTCAGTTTCTTTTGCTTACATGACTCGGTCCTCTGGAGGGCCCCCCAAGATGGGCTTCCTCTGCCAACTCATCCTTGACAGCTGCCTTTTGAGTGAATTCTGTGGTCTGGACTGCTGTCTGATATAAATGTAATTTGAGCCACATCTATAACTTACAATGTAAACACTCACCAGAATGACTGCTTTTTACATTTAGTCTCTGGAGATTTCTTCATATCAGTATGTAGAAAGTGTCACCATTTTTTTAAAACTGCTGCATTGATCTCATTATGTAGTCAATTAACCAGGCTCCTATGGATGGGCACATAGATATTTTTAATCTTTTGCTATTACAAAAATTTAGGGATTTCTAAAATAGCACTGACATCATCCACATAAAATAATTCTTCATTCCTCCCTCCCACCATCGCTTTGCTTTTTTTCTGTCCACAAACATTCACTGTGTGTCCACCTGTGCCAGGTGCTACACTAAGGTGTGCCAGAAGAGTGTGAGGGTTATGTTACATTGACCCCTCACAGGTCAGTGGAGGGTGGAGAATAGGGTTACATGCGGAGACAGAGGGTAAATCACCCACAATCCAAACCTCTTTTTTTTCTAGTAGGTACTGATAGGAGAACATCTGACATACAGGGATCAGAGTTTGACTGGAAAATTTCCAATCCACTTGGCGTTGTACAAGCCCCAAGTACTGACATTCTACATTCTATGCTTGTGATGGGGAAATATTGAAAAGGAAATGATGATTATCTGCACCCTCTATTCTCCAAAACACCCTCCATCATTTTTAGGTAGTTTCCCACCCTGAAATGGATCCAAAGGCCTCCTCCTGGGGCTCACCAGCAGCCTGCGGTTGTATTCCACATTCTGGACCATTCCAGGCACCCTCCGGCTACCAAAGTCTATGCAGAACCCACTCCTTGTTTCCCAGAGATGACCCACCAGCTGTGAAGCTCTGAGTTAGCCAAAAATGTGCCAGTCTCCTTGGGGTCCCTTAGCAACACCCACATCTTGCTAAGGAGACCTGTAAAGAGTAGCCAATGACAATGATGCTGAAAATTTCATTTCCCCTGAATGCCTGGTGAGCAAGAAATGGGCACAGGAGTGAATACCTGTGGGCTGGTGTGGCTCCAGGAAATAGAAACAAAAGCATAGATAACACAGGTGCCTGGGGAGGACCAGTGCAAGGGAGTCAAGAGTAGCTTGACATTCAACCAACATTTATTGAGTGTATACTATGTGCCAGGCACTGTTTTAGCTGCTGGGAATACAGGAGTAACAGTCACAGTCCTTGGAAGTTTACATTCTAGTGGAAGAGATTGTCAGTCAATAAATAAAAGAAGGACTCTGCTAAGTGGCAGCTGTTGAGCAGCTCCCACTTACTCATCCACTGCCCACAGGCAGTCACTGTGGCCAAGTGACAGTCACAGAATGGGGACAGCAGTCTGGAAGGGACCTCGGGACACATGTGGTAAAGACCTGAGCAGAAAGCAGCCTTTCAATGCTGGATTGCCAAAGTCACATGGCAGATTAAAAACAGTAACCAGAGCTGGTCCCTGCCACCAAGAAGTGAGTGAATGATCTTGATGGGTTAACGACCACAGCTAGCTCCTATTTATGGAATGTTCTGGGGGCACTGGACTTTTCATTCTGCATTTCCTTGAAAGAATTTTGAAGCAGCCAGATGTAGCTACTCTGCCCTGTAGGACTGAAAGTACAAGAGGCCATAAGTAATAGACCTGGAGTATACAAATTTTAATGGCAAGAACTCAAAGAGAAAGAGTTGTTTTGGGTTTTTTGTCACCAAAATTGGATTTTTATGTTTTCAGCTGAGTCATTAATCTTAACTGCCAGATACTGTCATGAAACAAGGATTTGTCTTGGGCATTTATTTGATATATCTAGAACCCAGGCTAGAGAGTGAGATCATAGGATTTTCTGAATGTCGAGAGGATTCCCCCTTGACCCATGCCTGCCACGCTCTGAGCAGAGCTGCTGTGAGACAGAAGTGGTGCTGTGGGAGCCTGCAAAGCCTGAGGCCCACCCTTGTGGGTTGGGGGGCTGTGACAAGCAGAGGGAGGCAGAGCTGGAAGGAAGAAATTAGGTGGGTATCAAAGATCTGTAGCCACACCTCAAGGAGGGGTCAAGTGGGAGTGATGTAGACAATTCAGCTCAATGTGGGTAAGCCCATCGGAGCTGCCCCTTTCCTCAGATGTGCAGTAAGAGAACCTCAACCAAAAAGAGAGGAGGATTGCATGTCCCCTTGCTTAGAGGGTATTTAGTGACTTGCTTGTCCACTGCGGTCAGAACTGCCTGATTTCTGAGGCTCAGTCATAGGAAGGCTTGCAGCTCCCACCTGGGACTTTTGGAATGCTTACTCCTTAGATGTGTCTTTATGGAACCCAGCCATGTAGAGGCCACATGCAGCTGCAGCTATGTGACTGTGCCACCTTGGACAGTATAGCCCCATTGAAAGCCTAGTGAGTGTAGTCAGCTGACATCGTGTGGAGCAGAGCAGCCCAGCTGAGCCCAGTCAGTCCACAGCATCATGAGAGATAATAAAAGGCTTGTTGTTTTAAGCCATTACAATTTGGGGGGGGGGGTGTTGTTACATAACAATAAATGATGGAAATATTAATTAGCATGTCTAAGTTTCTCAGGTGCCCAGGGGGATAAAAACAAAAAATACATGCATGCCTGATATGTGTGTGTGTGCATGTGTGTGTATACATGTATGTGTTGTATACATGTATGTGTTGTACATATGTATTACAGAAAGACCACAAGCAAATAAGTGCATGTACATAAGCATATGATGGGGCTCTTAGGGGGAGGGGAAGAAAGAGAGAGAGAGAGAGACATTGATGTGAGGGAGAAACATCAATCAATTGCCTCCTAAACGTTCCCCAACTGGGGATGAACCCACAACATTTCTGCGCATGGGCCAATGTTCCAACCAACTAAGGGCCGGGCTGATGGTGCTCTTTGCAATTAGTCTGGGCCAGGCACTAGCAGGTACTTTGTGATGATAACTTCAATCTTCAGAATAACCCTGTTAGGTGAACTCCAGAGTACAGATGAGATGACAAATGTTCAAAGAGGTCAGGTTATTGCCTAAAGTCACACAGCTGATAAACACCATAGCAGCACAATTTACAACAGCCAAGTGCTGGAAATAGCCTAAATGCCCATCAATAAATGAGTGGATCAAAAAACTATGGTATATTTACACAATAGAACACTATGCATCAGAAAGAAACAAGGAACTTTTACCCTTCGTGACAGCATGGATGGAACTGGAGAGTATTATGCTAAATGAAATAAACCAGGCGATGAAAGACAAATACCATATGATCTCACCTATAAGTGGAACAAGTGAGCAAAATAGATCCAAAGACATGAAATAAAGAACAAACTCACAGTGACCAGGGCAGGGGGGAGGGGGATAACAGAGGAAAGAAGGGGAAGGGTTAAGTCAAGGAGTATGTAAAAAGGACCCATGGACAAGGACAAGAGTGGGGAGGATTGAATGTAGGAGACAGGGTTGTGCAGGGCAAGGGAGAATAATAGGGGAGAAAGGGGGATAGCTGTAATTGAATGACAGTAAAAAAAAAGAGCACAGGAGAGATTCCAACCTAAGCTAGGGGTCCACAACCTCTGCTTTGCCTGCAGTAGTTCCACAAAGACAAACCACAGCTACCGAGGGCAGCTGGACAAATCCATATGGAAATCTAGGGGTGTCAAGAGGACACTAGAGAATGCCAGAAAAGAGAGAGCTATGGCCCATCCTCAACCTTTTGGGTACCCTTGTCTCTATATGAGTATGTCTCCCAGAATCCCTTCCATCTTCCCCACTGTTAGGGGTGGGTAGTGTGCTGAGCCAGCCCCAGGAAACCTAGTCCTATTTCCCAGGAAAAGATGCAATACTTATCCTAATATCTGTATGCTTTCCATTTACTTACAGCTGCTCATGCAAAGTTTACATGTGCAGAAACACAGGCAAGAACGAAAAAAGATGACAAGCTACACACTACAAGGAGTCAACCGTGCGTCTGTGTGCTTTGTGGTAAGCACACGGAACAATGGTTCAATGCATGGAGTCTGGAGCCAGACGGGCTGGATTTGAGTCATCTCTTTGTTTGGACTGCTATCTCTCAGTTTCCTCATCTGTAAAATGGGGATGGAATTAGTAATGGTACCTACCTTGTTGAGTGGTGGGGAAGGTTAAATAGTTGGTACTAGGATATGTCTAATTAATGATTCCAGGTACACACAGTAAGCACTTTGCTTTGTGTTTGCTGTTGTAAAAGCCAAGCCAGCAACTGGCCCCCAACACTAATGTAGCAGCTCTAGGAAAATTTAATCACCACCACCACCTTGCACACAGCACTGCTGTGGCTGGCCAATTCACAAGCTTGTCGGAAGAGTCCCAGAACACCTCTTCAGCGCTTCGTGGTCTGGCTCGGGAACCCGGATGCAGTACTGTGTCATTTTACCAGCTGCCTCCAGAATTTTCAAGACCGTCTTGTTATTTTGTTTTTAATGTCATACAGAACTGATTTTAAGTTTAAAATATTTCCCTCAGATCAGTATAGTATTAAAATGCATTATAAGTTTATTTTTAATTATATTTAATAGTATTCATAATATGCAGTTAAATTTGTGTTTATTGCCATTTACCGAGTGATGCACACAGTTTAATTTACTCTAGATTAATTATGTAAGAAAAATATGACTTGTTGACAATAAATTCCAAAATGCTTTAATATGTCAGGTACGGTTTGGGGACGGAATATGTATTAAAATGTGGCTCTGGCTGGGTGGGTCAGTAGGTTGGAGCATCGCCTTGTACACCCAAAGAGTATGGGTTCAATCCCTGGTTGGGCGCACATGGGAGACAACCAATCACTGCTTTTCTCTCATATTAGTGTTTTTCTCTCTCCCTCTCTCTTTCTCGTCAATAAACATACCCTGGGGTAAGGATTTTAAAAATAATATGTTGCCATATCTGAAACAAACAAACTGTGCTTTCAGAACGTACTGTGGGGAATTCTTACAATGTGCAATGTAAAAGTAAACTCATTGATTTTTATAATTTTTATGTTTTCCTTTTACATGAAGAGATAAAAGAGGCTTGTTTTGTTAGTTTCTTTAAAGCACAGCTGCAGATAACATATTTTGGATAAAGAAACTCTGCACTGCATAAATGAAAAGCCAATTGGACATAATCACTGCTCTGTTTTTTCCTTTTAACAATGGCTTCTGGAGTTGGGGAGCTACCCTGATGCGCCCATGCTCGTGATGATCAAGTGAAGGCAGTGTAGGTCAGATAAAGATCATCTTGGGGTGCATGTGAAGAATTATCATTGTGTTCATGCCCTTCATTCATTTCATCTATTTCAACATCAATGTTCCTTATTCATTTTATCACATCTATTTGTGATAGTACAGTAAATGCAATAAAACCAAGAATAATTAGTTTAACACTGTAGATCCCCTAAGCCACCACAGTGGCTAACTTGCATGGAATCGAAATTCAAGCAGCCTGTCAAGACTGTGAGAACAAACAGCATGACCATGAGCCCATTCATTTGATCCACACCAATGGCCCCACCATTGCTCAGTCATACATGGGGGATACACGGATTTTTGCAAGTTAAAGTTACTTGTTGGGAAACACCTCTCCTTGCATCCACCACAAAGAGCCTCCAGAGAGCCCCTCCCACCACCACCCACAGGCCGCTTTCTTCCACACCTGCCCTGCATGTTCCATCTGGATGCTTCAGGACCTGGGCTACAGTCAGACGAGTGAGGCCAGGTCTGGGCCAAATGTCAGAGCCAATGGGGACAGTCAGGTAGAGGGGACTAATGGTGACCCAGCACCTGCTGTGCTGCCCACAGAGTGCCCCGTACTTCCCCACATTTCATTCCATCAAGACCGCCCCTCAGCCAGTTCTGTGCGGGAGGGAGCACCATGCCTACTGAGAGAGAAAGACCTGAGAATTGGAGCATGTTTTTTAACATGCTCAAGGTCATGACTCCCCCAAATTTTGTTTTCAAAGAATTATAAGAATGAAAACATAATTACAATATAGTGTAAACAAAATTCTCCAAATACTATGTAAAAGCACGTCTCCATGTCCAAATCTCTTTGGTCACCAAGTTGAGGCAATAAGCAATCAGATAGGAGGGGACATGTGTGAGTGTGTGAGTGCATGTGTACACATGAGTGTGCACATACATGGAGGTGTGTTAGCATGTATAAGTATGTGTGAGCACGTGTGGGTCTGTGTGTACACACTTGTGTGTATGTGTGAGCGTATGTGTGTATGTGTGTTTCAGTGTGGGTGGTATTTGGGGTTAGGCTGGCATTGGTTTTAAACGTAGAAGTGACCAATTTACTGACTGGTTATCGAGTTATAGAAAAGGCTGTGGTTAGAGATTGTTCTCTCTTCTATTCTCCTCTCCACTGTCTGTCCACTGTTCATACGTTATTTCAGCAATCAGAAGTTTTGGGCTTTTTTGTAAAGCCAGGCAACACTTATTAAGCTGCCTATTACCCACCCAAGCCCTGGTCGGCCTGCCTCCCTGGCTCTCTGGTGGAAGCCTGGAGGAGACAGGGCATACATAGCACTGAGGAGAAGATGGAGTGATCAGGAAAGACTTCAAGTGACAGTTCTCTCTGGTTTCCCCTCCCTCTCACCCTTCTCAGAAGTTTCTGATTCTTGCCTATCCCTGGATGGCCCAGTCACTCTGGATTTCTGGGAGGCCCTTCTCAGCAGGTCTGCCTCATCTGTCCTAAGAAGCTGAGGAGCCTATGAATTTAACAGCTAATCCCAGCACCCTGAACCCTGCACCCCAGGAGCCCTGGCTCCCGTGGCCCACAGAGTATGGACGGGTGGGCAGCGCCAACGCAAGGTGTGAGCAGGCATTTCTCTGGCTAAGCCATCTGTGACCCCCATCCTCTTCCACCCACATTACTGTCTGTAAGATGGTGAACCTGTGGCCTCTCTGAGATCCCCAGCTGCTGACAGCAGGTGACAGCCCAGTGGATATTAATATGATTTTTATTGTACTTAACAAGACTCTGTGCTTGGTCTCTGAGAAAAGCCTCTGTGTCTTGTGGGTTCCATTTAAATGTGAAAAATGTTTGCAGTCCAAATTAATGGCTTCCTGTCTTTGCAGGGGAAATCTGCATTTTCTCCTTAGGAAACTGGATAGGACCCTGAATATTCAGCATCCAATTCTCCGAGGGCAGCCCTTCTATTTACCCACAGGGCCAGGCTCAGGCAAGACCTCAAGCAGAAGGCTGTGTTTAGCCAGGAGGTGTACTGTAGAGGCTTGATGGAGGACCTGGGGAGGGAAAGGAGCTGAGTCTTCTAGAGTGTGATGAGTGAGCCTTGAAATTAGGCTGTGGTGTATGATAAGGAACTTGGCTAGCCTTTCTCCATGGTTCCTGAGAGAGAGCCTCTAAACCCTTGGGATTCTCCTAAGTCAGCGATTTTCAACCCTTTTCATCTCATGCAACACAAACTCATTACTAAAATTCTGTGGCACAAAAAAAAATATATTTTTTGCTGATCTGACCAAAAAGCAGGTATAATTCTGATTCATTCACACTGAATGGTTATTGTTGTGCTGGCTGTTGTCATTTTTTTTTTTTTTTTTGACAATTAAGGGAAAAGAGGTCAGTGTCCCTGACTAAATAGTCGGGCTTTGTATGTTTTAAAAATTCTTGTGGCACACCAGTTGAAAATTGCTGTCCTAAGTAATAGGAGTGTCTATTTCTACATAAGGTGGGTCCCTCAGCCCACCCCTGAGTTTATGCTAATGAGGTGGCTTAGGACTGGCCCTGATAGTTGGGTAGTTGGTAGTCTCAGGGTGGGGGCTGGCCAGGCTGATGAACCCTATGATCACAGGATTGGGGCTTCGTGCCCAGGGATATCAGCCTGACCTTCATGGAAAACAGTGTGTGTGCACACGTGCATGTGTCTGTGAAATGTGTATGTGTGTTGGGGGATGGGAACTGATTCCAATCATGTGACCATTGATTCCACCAATCATGTCTGCACAAGTGAACCTCAATAAAAACTCAGGACCCAAAGCTCAGTAGAGGTTCCTGATTAACTGTACCAGGAGGACAATACATTCCCAGGATATGGAAGTGTCACCTTTGGGACCCTCCCAGACCTTGCCATATGTATCACTTCTTTTGTCTGATCCTGGTTTATATCCTTTATAATAAAACTGTATCATAGTAGACAGTTTTCCTGAGTTCTGTGAGTTATTGTAGCAAGTTATTGAACCTGAGAGGCTCATAAGAACATCAGAATTTGTAGTCAATTGGTCAGTGATATGGTTGGCCGGGGACCCTCTAAGCATTTGTCTGGGGTCTGAAGTGAGAGCAGGCTGTGAGAGACTGTGTTTCCCTGTGAAATCTGACCCAGTTCTGGATGGTGTCAGGATTGCACTGCAGACAGCTGGGGTTCAAATCCTACCCAGGGATTTTCTAGCTGCACCATCTATTTGGGCAAATGCTTCTCCTTTCCAATCTTCAACACCTACATCTAAAGCAATGAGGAGAGAAAACACATGTGAAATGCACACATCAGCAAGTACTCATAAATGTCACCTATCAGTGTTGAGACCTGCTAGCAGCATGACAGGCACTTTTGTCCTTATCTGTCCTGACTTTAGATTCCTAGTGGTTCTTCCATCTTTTTCAAGGTGTCACCCATTGGAAAACACTTTGGTCTGCTCCACACCTCTTCACAGCTTGCTGAGTACTGTGCAATATTACTCCTTAGCTATGCACTCATATCCTGTGTCTACATATAAATAAAAGTGTTTTCTACTTATATATCTATTCATTAGCACATCACATGAAAAAGCTGGACAGTATTTCACAGCATTTGGAGAGGTATGCTGAGGTGATCTCACTACAAATATAGGCAGGCAGTGTATGAAAAATTTCCGTTTGGGGGCCCCGTGGAGCACTCTGATTGCTTTCCTTTTATACCAAGCAAACATTATTTTAAACATTTCAACAAATGAATCCAATTACTACACATATATTTTTAAGTTATGCTAGAACTTTATGAATGTGACAGTCACCAAATGTTTATTAATTCTTTTAAGTCATTGCTTTCATTCTATTTTATGTAGAAACACAAAGAAAATATACCACACAAAATGCCACTGTGAGAATTAACATTGACAAGTCAGTCTGAGGAGGATCTGTGTGGGGGCCCACGGGGAGAGGGGGGCCCGTGGGGAGAGACAGGCCCTTCTCAGGCAGAATAAGGGACCCCTGCAGGTGCCCGGACTGGCATCTTGAAGCTAGTCAGCATCAGTGGTACCTGGAAGGCTTCCAGCCTGAGGAGCATTTAGCATCCAGGAGACAGGCAGTGGCTGCCAGACTTTCTGGAACCAGAGCCCAAGCTGGAACCAACCTGACACCAATTGGGAATGGCTCGCTCTTTTTTCACAGGTAATAGAAGCCAAAGCCCCACTGAGGGACATTCTGTTGCCAAGCAGAAGACACACAAAATGCATATCTAGGTGCCTTGGCAAGAGGAAAGGAATGATGTTTTAGGCTTTCAGTTGCTAAAGAGTCTTGTATTTGTTTAATGTTAAAAACTAGATACAACTGCCACCTGTAACTGAAGAGAGCCTCAGTGATGCTGCTCTGAAGACAAAGCCAGACTGAAGCCTATTTCAGGGACCCAGAACATAGGGTTTTCCAGGTAAGAGTTAGGCATTTCAACAGGGCATCGTTTAGAGGTTTTATTACTGTATTCTCGCTGAGCCCTTCAAGCCACTCTTTTCTCTTTCAGACATTTGCAGAGACTAGCTGTTTCTGAATAACCATCAGTAAGTCACTAGGGCGGACACTGAACATGCTGGGGTTGGGATCTGTCTGAGCTGCTTCTTCCTGGACAGCTTCAGGGTGAGTGGCAGCAGGAATCTGTGCACGTGCACTCCGGACTGTGGCAGACTAAGGAGAGTGTTAGAAAGAGCTTTGCTTCAAAGTGGGATAATTACATAAAAGTCTTAAAGGACCCCGAATATTAATCTTTTTACTATTTGTATAACGATGTATGGGCAAGAAAGGTTAACATTCCAGATTCCAGTGAAGTGGCCTTTGCTCTCAGTCAAGGCTACTTTAAAAAGAGTTCTGCATGATAGTGTCGATAGTCACATGGTTCCTAAAATTTGCTTCCAGTTGCCCACACCTTTTCCTTTTGGTCTCTACCACTTAACTGGAGCTCACTCTTTCTCTCACATTCAGCCTGCAAAGAACAGACAACAGAGGTGAGTGAAGAGGGGAGAGAAAGACCTCAGAGGGAAGGAGAGGAGGCAGACCCATGGCAACCTCAAGAAAATCAAGAAAAATTTCCAATTTTTGGAGCCACATACTGGCTATGTGGATTTCATATGCAAATGAGATGTTGACCCTGTGATGACAGCACTCTTACTGTGTAGAGATACACAGGTCTCCCCACATCTGACCACCTGTACATCAGGATGTGTTCCTCTGAAAGTCTCAGCAGCGATCACTGGCTTGTTAGACCAGCTTTGAAAGACTCATGAATGAGGACATCGTCCAATAATTGTTCCCATCAGGATAGTGAGTTTTCAACATGGCTACACAGAAATGAAGGTAAAACTTAGAAACCAAATAGATATTTTAAAAATCAGTGGAAGTCAGTTCTTCTCCTCCTGCCTTTGACATTACCTTGTGCTATTCCATGCCCTGGGAGCCCCGGTGTTACCCAGGACCAGCAGAGCTGTCAGAGCTCCCTCACCAGATTCATCAAGGCTGCTAATGGTTCCTGGCACCGGGCGTGCAGTTCCAGGAGGCCAGCTGCCTTTAGGAGGCCAGCAGCCAGCCCTACCAGGCAGAGTGGAGTTGACAAGAACTCACACCGAATTTGCATATATTTGCACAGCATGTCAGAAATAGTTAAAATCTTAAAGTTGGAAGGTGGGGGACAAGTAGAGAGAAAGCAAAAAGGGTTTTGTGAGGGGATGCCTGAGCTTGGTGAAAGCCTCAAACCACCTCACTGATGACATCTGCATTTCTGTCTAATTGCCTTGTTGGGGATAACTAATAAAATTACTGCAGGGTTATTTTTCAGGCTGCTGCCTTTGCTTCCTGTGGCAGCAAAGGGAGTTCTGATTAACACATTTTCCTGATGGAGGCTAACCTATGTCTTCATGTGTCCAAATACATTGTAACAAGTAATTATGGGTTTGTGGGTTCCATATAGGAAATTTACAACATTGTACTCTGATATCGACTTGTCTGGCAGGAGAGATTGGGAAACACGCTGAGTCAGGCCTTACCCTTGTTTTCTGAAATGAAGAGGTGCAAACCAGAATGTTTCAGGGAAGGGGAAAATGGCAAGCAAGACTACATCAGGACTCTGCCACCACCTGCAATTTCATGGAGCACTGATGGGGAATGATTATATTGCTCTGCAGCCCAATAGTTGTAAGACTCTGGAAGCAAGACTGGTCTACCAGGCCTTCCAAACTGGCTGTTATCTAGACGGGGTGAAAATTAGAAGTCCAATGCTGAAATGGCTCTTTAAAAGAACCTTGGAAAAGAAGGTTGCTTTTTGAATTTTAAAGACAGTAATGAGTAACTGAGCAGGCTGTGCAGAGAAAGACTTGTCCCTAAATTAATTTTCAGTGGCTAGGGACCCAAGAGATGCAAAGTCTTTAAAGGTAAGACAACAGACAAGGGGAGGGAAAGGAAGAGATGGGGAGAGGAAAGAAAGGAAGGGGAGGGGAGAGGGAAAACACAGTCTGTAGCCAGATACTGATAAAGCTTCTCCAAATTTGCTTCTCCAGAGGAACTCTCACCAGCTGCTCCCTGGCAGGGAATTTAAAACTGTCAAGAAGTTCCATTTATTTCCTGGCTGATGAGTAGGCAAGGAAGGTGTGCTGTGTGCACATTAAGCAGGATTTCAACACAGCCTGGCCTCTATACTCACACTGAGGTCAGCAAAGAAGGCAAATCAGAATGGGCAGGAATGAGCATGTTTATTATCCAGAAAGCTTGGCTAGGAAAGGCAGGTCATGCAGCCAAGCAAGACAGAACAGGTCCTGCCCTGTTCTGACCTTGATAGAGACCCCCACCCCATGGCTTCCAAAGAGAGGTCCACAAACTGCCCCCTGCAGTACATAAAAGTCTTAATTCCAGCTGATGCCTCCTTCCTGGCCTGGGTTGATCCAGATGTCTGGCCACCTGGCTCAGGGGCTACTGCCATTCTCAACTCTTTCTTCACAAATATAAGACTTAATTGCACTACTTAGAACCTATTCCTCTTCAAGGCTGAATTTGTGCCAAATCTTATACGAAGCCTTCCAGAACATGCCAACCACATATGATGATCTCTCCTTTCTGACACCCCTATAGCTCCTCATCTGAACCATTTATGGTGACATATGCCATATAGTTTTGTTATATTATTTTCTTACTAGGGTCTTTGATTTGTCTCCAACAAGGCTGAAATCTCCTGGAAACCCAACAGAGCTGTGAATCACCCCCTCCCAATTACCTGTAATCTCAGCCTCTTCCCAATTTCACTTAAGTTTCAAAAACTAATTCCACACAGCTTCTTCTAGTTACCATCCCATCTTTCCCATTATTACTGTGTCAACTCACTTGGTTTCAAAAAGTATTTAAAGAAACTTGGAAAAATTCATTCAGGGTAAGAAAAATATTAGGAAATGTGGAAATCATAAAAATGGAAGATAGAGTGAGGAAAAATAAGCCGAAGCCAGGGATATGTTCAATGAATTCACACAAAAACATGAGCCTGAATATATTCTATCATCTGCCAAAATGGGATGCAAATTTGACTGAGTTTTCTGGTGACTAAGGACAGGAACATAGTCAGAGGGAAACATGAAATAAGGCATAGCACAGTGTCTATGTGATGAAAGCAATTACACTGCTCAGGGAAAATCATGCCTGGAATTAAAATCTGAGGGGAATTTCTCCTCTGGGCCCCATAACGGGACCTCTGTGTGATTAGCAGAGCCCAGAGTGAATAACAGGAATTAATGCCCACATAATGCCAGACTCTGCTCAGTGAGTGGGAAACAGAAAGGGACAGAAAGGAGAGATGCCTGCACTCATGGACCTCGGGTTTTACTGAAAAAGAGATGATAAACATGTTCATGCATATCGGTCCGACAGAGAGACTAGGACGGGGGTGCCTGAGATATGACACTCTGGGAAAGGTCTTCCTCAGAATCGTGTGGGAGTAAAGAATCGGGCCATTTTTGTTACATCCCCTGGTCTGGCCAGGGAATCCGAAGCCTGATTTAGGGAAAGCACCTCTATGAGAGCTTGTGTCTTGTCTGGCCTCCTCATCATCAAGATTCTTGAATGAGTTGCCTACCTGTGCTTTCTCCACTCCCTCACCTCCCAGCTGCTCCCCAGCCCCCTGTAACCTGCCTTCCCCTACAATTCTTTCTAGAGAAAACACACTAGCCATGGGGCCAATGTAGCCATACTTCTACTTAGAAATACATTCAGTCTTTTTCTTTTATTGGAAGTGTTGCTGCATTTGCTATCACTGATGATCCCCTACATGGAATTCCCAGTTGTGGCTCCCGTGCCTCCCGTGTGTTCCTGGTTTTCCCCTACCTCTTCAGCCACCTCTTCTCCATCAGTTCTGTAGCCCCATCTTCTTCAATTTGCTTCTTTTTTTATCCTCGCCTGAGGATACGTCTATTGATTTTAGAGAGGGAAGAAGAGGGAGAGAGAAGTATTTGTTGTTCCAATTATTGATGTGTTCATTGGTTGATTCTTGTATGTGTCCTGGCCAGGGATCAAACCCACAACCTTGGCATAGCAGGACAATGGTCTAACCAACTGAACAACCCAGCCAGGACTTAATTTGCTTCTTAAATTTCGACTTGCCTGAAATGCTATCTTCTTACTCTACATCCTCTTGGTAAATTCAACACACCTGAGGTGTCTCTGCAACTGACTCCCATGTCTGTAGCTAGTTACACCCTACACTGGTCTGTAATATCCAGACCTATAAGGTTAAGGCACCTCCCACTCAACACGTTCAAATTTTGCTTTTCCAACTGGGTTCCTCTCCCAGATTCCCTACACTCATGTGGCCGCCATCTCAAATGCCCAAATCAGAAACCTCAGATTCATCCTTAACTCCTCCTTCTCACTTGTACCCATATCCAGTCCTGTTGATCCCATCATCTACGTACACCTTCTGCTTACCACTTCCTCTCCTTGCTCACCAATTACTACTAACTGAGTTCTCACTATTGTGCCTGGCACTGTTCTAAGTTCTCTACACCTGACACACAATGTGTCATGCCACTCTACAAGCACAGGAAGGTGCAAGCACTATTAGCCACCACAATCCACAGAAGGGAATGAGGAACAGAGAAGTTGTGTGACTTGCCCCAGGTCACACAGCAAGGAAATGTGAAGCCAGGATTTGAATCCAGACAGTTTCCAACTTTATGCTGGGTTCACACACCATCACAGTTTTTTTTATTTTCAAATCACTTCTCACCCAGATGTCTGCAATCACTTCCCAAATAATCTCCTTGCCTTTATTCCTGCCCCCTCTCCACACTGCCACCCCACAGTGTGGTCTTTCAAAAACGTGAGTTGAGCTCACCACCTCCAGCTTAAAATCCTTCTGTGGTCTCCAATGGCTTTCAAAATAAACTTCCAGCTTAGCCATTTCATGCCACTAGCCCACCGCTCCTCTCTACCACACCCTGCACCCCGCCCCCCCACACACACGTCTGTGCTCAGATCTCTGATGAAGACACAATGCAACTCCTATGGTCAAGACAATGTTGAATAAGCAGGCAAACAAAATGTACAAATGAAAAGTAGACATAAAAATTAAGCCAAGATTTCAATTGAAAAAGGCGGTCCAGGCAGGATAACGTAATGGTGAAGAGAGCAGACTCAACCTGCCATCGAGTGCGGGCGAATCTGTACTCCCAAACTTGTTCCATTCCAAGACAGGCACTTGTGAAGGATCAGCTCAATGCTGGTATAGTTCGAAAGATACTTTAATATTCCCATATTGTTCCGGTTCAATACTTTTAGAAAATGAATAGGCTTGGTTCTCATTCAAACTGCCTACTAGGTGTTACCACTTTTAAAAAATCCTTGGTTCACTACTCAGCTGAGAGGGGGAAAAAAAGATTAACTTGGGGCTCAGCTTGGTTCAAGGTTCACAAATTAGACTAGTTCCTTCCAGGTGTGGTTCACACTTGAGCTAGTGCCCAGTTAAAAATTCAGCTCTCAGGCCTAGTTAACATGGTTGTGGACAGCCCACCTGCCCTCACCGTTTATCTCCACTCTCTCCAGCCCAGGGGGAATGTGAGGCAACTCCCCGGCGCAGCACCTCCCTGGAGCTGGGGGCCTACCAGCTTCTCCTTAGCTGAGGAAGAGCTACCCAGCTTTCGTCCACATGAGCAAACCCACTCAGGACATTGAGACCTGTGCTCCCTCACCTCTTGCAGGCCTCTGCTCATGTCACCTAGCCCCTTGCCTCTGGCACCTCCCTGAACATCCTTAAAATAGCCACTCTTCCCTCTTCCCACCCTCCCAGTCCTCTCTTCCCTTGCTCTATTCCCTTCTGTAGCGTTTACCAGCTACTGTCCAACTCTACATGGCATTGGCTTTTGGTATGCCCCCCACCGCAGCGACACTGTCAACTCTATAAAAGTGGGATGTTTGTCTTTTTTACTTTTATATCCCTCCCACCCCGATTTGGAATAGTACCTGGAATATAACGGAAGTCTACCAAATATATGTTAAATATTGAATCATAAGCTCTAAATCCAGAGCTTATGATTAGAAATCTCCAAGGAGATGCAGGGTTTGACCTGACAACTCTATTTCTTTACATTATAAAGGAAATCCCATCTTAGTGGATTTTTCCTTGTAGTAATCTCTCCCTCAACTTCCTTTCCACCTACCCACCGTCCCCAGTGCTAGGGCGAAGCGAAGAAAAGTAGATGTGTATTAACAAGCTGGCCCCTTCCCCTGCAACCTCCTTTTTCCTCCCTCCTCTCTCTCATCCCCTTGACACTTCTCAGCTGGAGGGGAAGGCCTCTGCACTCCAGTGAGCTGGGCATTAGCAGAACAGCACAGCTTGCTGAGTGGGTGGGACAGAAAGTGGAAGACAGTAGAGGCAAATAGGCAGCTTAAGCCAGGTGCCTAAGGACCACCTGCTGAGAAGTACAACTCACCACAGACTCTCATCAAAGCTAATCTGCCTTCACGTGCTTGGGTGTGTGCCCAAAGGGAATTTGGGTCTGAGCCTCTAACACCCCCTGATGTAGCTTTGCAGCTTCGAGTTACAGTATAGGTTTACGTTTGTGTTGGAAGCTGACAAAGTGTCCTCATAACATATCAAACTCCTCGCCTTGCAGTACACATATACAGGAAAAGGAACAGAGATTTGATCTACCCCGTAGCAGTCCTCTTTATGGTCCCTCCTCCCTGTCCACTGCTCTCCCACACCCACGATGAGCTGTCTCCCTCGCCCAGCACATGCAAGTCAGTGATTAGCCCACAGGGAAGCCCATGAGCTCTCTAAAATGTCCACGAAAAAGTCCTCTGGGAAAATTAAGGCTATAACCACACAACCAAGAAAGTCCAGAAGAAGGGAGTAATTTATCTACTAAGTATTTGTTTTCCCTGTTGGCCCATATGGAAAGCAAAGAGGACATAAAAATGGGCTGATTTTTAGAAAGTTATATACATTTTTTTCCTCTAGCTAGTCTTATTATATTTGTCTTTGATATTACATTTTCACTTGGACATGTCTAGGAGTGGGTTTTTTAAATATTGGACCTTCTTTAGATTCCATGGGTTTCCTGAATCAGCTTAATTTCATCAGTTTTGGAAGTCTCAGCAATTATCTCCTTCAATTTTATCAGTTTCCCAATATTCTCTTTCCTTCTGAAATCTCACTCTATCCTCCATGACTCTTAACTTCTCATTTTTTTCTTTCCCTTCCCCTCTCTGGGCGGCATTATGAACAATTTCTTTAAATTTATTCCGGCTCACTAATTTTCTTTTCAGCTATGTCTAATTGGCTGTTAAATCTGTAAAATATAGTATTTAAATCTTGACTCATAACTTTCACCTAAAAAAATTTTATTTGTTTCTTTGTCAAATCTGCCTGATTACTTAAAATCTCATGCTCCTTTCTTATTTTCTAAGTCACTTCATTACTTGAAACTTGTTATTTTAGAATCTGTGTCTTATAGTACCAAGACCTCAAATCACTGTAGATATGCTTCAGCTGTTTGTTTTTCAGGCTCTCACTCTTCGTGGTTTTGTAATTTTCTCCCAGAACATTATCTGGGAGAGTTCCCTGAGGCTTAGGTTACAGGTGAGTTTCTCCAGAGGTTTGTTTCTTCTGCTGGATGCCCCAGGCACAACCAACCTGGACTTCAATTTATAACTCAATTTCCTACCTGAGGTTTTTCGAGCCACCCATACAGTTTGAGTTTGAGCTACAAATCTGTATGACAGCATTAAGGTGTATGACTCTTGGGTGAGAATATTTCCCTTCCATTCAGAATCAAGGGTCTACACATCCAATGTTCTTTGCTATCCCCTGGGGCTTTTTTGCACCCCATCCTTACTCTGAGGCAATGGCTCTTTGGGTCCTAATTTCATGTAGTTTGGGATAGTCAGAGTCTCCTGTTAGATTTTCCATTTTAGACAGACCAACTGCACTTTCCTTTTGGGGCTTTTTTTTTTTTTTTTTTTTTTTTTTTTTTTTTTTTTTTTTTTTTTTTTTTTTTTTTTTTTTTTTTTTTTTTTTTTTTTTTTTTTTTTTTTTTTTTTTTTTTTTTGTCTGTGTCCTACAGCTAGACAAACCAATGGTCAAGTTTCCCGAATCTGACAAATGCCAGCAAGGAGCCACAGCACTTTCATTTAGTTTGTGGCCCCTCATGTTCTTACTTTTGCCAGTTCACAAATGCATTTTGAAATATTTTTAAATGCTTTATCCAGTCTTTATTTCCCTTCTTTTAAGCAAAAAGAAAAAAAAGAAGGAAAAGAAAATTAATTAGAGTTTCTAGTCTGCTAAGTAACTGGATAAGGGAGACACAGATTTCTCTTTACAGTGCAGCCCCAGGGATATGTTAACACCCTATAATTGGCATGTTCACTGGAATGTGGGCCTCTGGAACTGGCCACATGACTGTAGCTACAGCAACACACCAGTGCTCATGAGTGAAGGTGAAACTGCACTAAAAAGTACACTTTTAGCTTTAGAGAGTTGCCTAAGGGACTGAAGATGGGTCATTAACCCAGGCAGAATCCAGGGCCTATGTTATGTATTCAGTTCCTTGGGTTTAAGTGTATGGCGCAGAGTGAAGATATTCCTATCAAGGTCAGGAAAAACTTCTACCCTCTGCTCCACCGACTAACTTGAGGATAACCGATACACTATTTGGATTCCCAGGACAGTACACTCCCAGCTACCTCCAATCTGAGAATTTTGCAATAACCTCCCTGAAAAGTACATTGGAAGGTTGTCCTTCATGTTCCAGAAGCAGCCCCCCAGATCTGCTGAGGCTGGTGCCATATGCCCTGGGAGAGAATGCAAGACTAGAATTCGCAGTGATATGCAGTTGAGAAAAGGTTGAAGAGCAACCTGGTCCTGGAGTAAAACAATGCCAGCAATGGCTGTGGGTTACATATATTTTTGAGAGACATGTACCAGCTTGATGGTGGGCTCTAGGGTAACAGCAAAAGACCGATATTAGCCATATGACCATGAGACCAGAACTGCTGGTTGCAGCCTGAGTGACACAGATGGACTTCTCCTATCACAGCGTGGGAGAGGCACAGCAGCGCTCCATCATTACATGAAAGTGAGACCAACAAGGAGGGCCATCCAGACTCCCGCACTTGTGCCATGTAGCCACCAGTGAGGGGTGGGACACAGGTGTGGGCCAGGACACACGGGATTCTACTGATGGTTAAGAGCTGACCTTGTACCTCGTCTGGTCCACTGCCCCACACACATCCTGCCCTAAATGTCTGCTGCTCACCAACCCGTGTCATAAACAACAACAATAGCTGACACATCCCATAACCTGTTTGTGTGTCTACAAATGCTCTGACTACATTTAATCTTCATAACATCTCTATATGGTTGTATTATTCCCTTTACTTTATATATAAAGAAATGGAGTCAAAAAGAGCTTTAGAAACTTATTCAAGGTTATGTAGTGCATATGTGACAAGATTCATATTCAAACTGGGGCAAGCTTGTTCCTTTGCTACACTGTATATCCATGCACCATGTCAAGATGTTCTTGCAGAACTAAATGTTGTATGCAAGATAACTGTGTGGGTTATGTTAAATAGTCACTAAACACACTGTAAATATTTCTTTTAACAGAACATATGGATGAGGTTCAATTATGTTTAAGGAAGAGAAGGGGAAATTGGCCTTGTTTTAACTATTTTGGCACCAACTGATAGAAAACTACTAATAATAAAGAATCTAGGGTAATAAAGTTGGGAGCTTTGAGAATGTACATTCATTAGCAGTTTGGTATCAAAATTGTGGGTGTTTCCAAAGATTCCGAGAAGCATAAATCAATACATTGTGCAGTAGTCTACAAGATGTCCACCACTGCTCCTCATCCTCAGGCCTCTCCCATCCAGACCTAGAGCCAACTTTCCCTCCCCTTGAATCTGGCCCAGCCTTTTAATTACTTTGATCATATCATGTTAGGAGTGATACTGTGTCTTAAGAAGGGTGGGCAACTCCCACTCCTGTGCTCTTATAAACTGTCCATCCTCTAAGAAACCCAGCTATACTGAGACTACCAGGCTATAAGGATGGCCAAGCTGGCCACAAGGAGAAGACACATGGGGGAGTCCTGAGGCACCCAACATGTGAGTGAAACCTTCTTGGGCCTCCAGCCTAGCCCAGCTGTGAGCTAACTGCAGATAAGTAGCACCATGATGGGGCAGAAAAATCTCTAGCCAAGCCTCCCCAAGTTGTGGAATCATATTGTGGGTTTAATTAAGGCAATCTCCCTTACTCTGAAATTACAGATTCTAAAATTATAGCTCTAAGCCACAGGGGAGCACTCCCTGAGAAGGTCATTGTGTGGGCCTGGGAGGGTGAACTGCGGCTGGGACATTGCTGTATAATATTCTTTCCCAAGGCTGAGCAGTGGTGTGGAGGCTGGTGAATGACAACTGCATCCAAAGATAACCTGACTTTCATTTCAGTGTTTCTCTTCAACTTTGCCCCATTTTAGGGTCCCATTTCAACCATTTTCTATACATCATAACTCAATGGCTCCTCTTTAACACAATATTGAACTTGGTAATGACTGTAAATGGAGGATAATTTTCCATGAGAAATATTCCATCAAAAAGCAATGAAATACTCAATGTTATATTACTCCTCATATAAATCCATTCTATCATCTAACTGATGCTCTGCTTCAAAATCTTCATTCTCTTCATTGTGAGCCTAAGAAATGCTCACTCGTGATGTCAAAGGGATACCTGAGTTTTTCTTCTCGTGACATCTGTTGTGTCTCCTGGGCCATTACCATCTAATACTCTGAATAGAAAGGAGGTTCTCAAAGGAGCAGAGAATCTCAGTTTGTCTTCTAACAGGTGAAAAACTTAACTATTCAATGAAGGGAGCCAAGCAATGACCTTGGCATTTTTTCTTCTCCTCCTCATGCCTCTTTGTTAAACTATTAAAGATTTAAAAATAACAAAAGACTTAACAAGAAAGTAGTTATATGATATCAATCTTTAAGGAAATTCAAGTAGCCCTTAACAGGAAATGGGTTTCCCAGGTTTGCCCAGAAGGAACTGTGGACAGCAACTCTCCGACACAGGGAATTTGGACTGTGGGCTTCCTTTATCAACCCCTCTCCTTGTCCGTCTTTAACGTTTGATGAAAAACGAGTAAATCCAGGATACAGGGGCGATTGGAGATCCAGGAGAGGCAGGATAGCCAAATGAAAGGAAATTGGGTATTGGAGGTGGACACAATTGGGTTCAAATTCTAGTTCTGCAGCTTATTAGCTATAGGTACTTACTCAACATCTTGGAGCCTCAAATCTTTCTTCAGCAAAGTAATATTTATCCACAGACTTGCTTTAAGAATAAATACTTTATTAAAAATGTTCAACCTTCAGTAAATGCAGCTGCCATTATTACGGTAATGGTGATTGACATCAAGGCTATGATACAATTTATTGACCACCAATTAGCTGTAGGATTATAACCTCTGCATTCTCTAAGTACCTACAATGATTTCTACTCTCCCTCCCTTCCTGCCTTCACTCCCTAATACCTCATACTCTACACTATCTGTGCTTACTTTCCTACTCACTAAAGATCAAAATGACTTTGAACAAAGTCAACAAAGTACAAATTTAGAAACATACATTATATATTCAGTGGAGAGATTAGTACCGGCCAAAGTTATAACTGTCTCACAACATTTCTTAAGAGTAATTTGTTGATATGCACCAAATGCCTTTAAACGTATATTCCATTTGACATAGTCATTCTATTTTCAAGGGGTTTATGCTAAAGAAGCCTTAATAGATATGTAGAAACATTAAGTTATAACACTGTTTTCAAAGTTTTTCTTAATAGTTATGGTAGCCATATTCTTTGTTGCCGACACTGGGACACTTTGAGATAAAAAGGAAGTGCTATTAATCATTAAGCCAGGGATAATAGGTTTACACCAATAGTGCAAAATGAAATCAAGCTGAATGTCCAGCAGGGAGAATTTGTAAAATAAAAACTATGCAACCTTTAAACAATATACAAAAGAAAACATTTAGTCGTGTGAAAAGACATACCTGAAATATTCATTTAAAAAGTCAGATTGCAAACTAACATGCACAGTATGGTTGGATTAAAAACGCAGCCTCCACAACACTAGTACAGATGACACAGTGGTAACAGTTGTTATTCCTGGGTGGTGGGAATTTGGACTATTTTTTAATCTATATTTTCCAAAATTTCTACAATAAACATGTATTTCATTTTCTATTTCATGAAAAAAGTTATTTACAATTGCCTGAAGTCAAATATTGTTTTAAAATATTGTCTCAGAATGTAACTTGTTCTCCAAAGCCTGAGGTAAATTTTCCAAGATTCTGAGCCTTTCAGGGCTGAAATATTTATGAAATGTATTAAACAAAGCTTAACCCCACTTCTGCATTCTCAACCTTTTGTCCACAAATATCAGTAATAAAAACTCTGTCTGACCTAGGTGACACAACAAAGCCCATAAAATCACATCCCATTACAATCTCAGGTCCTGGCCTTTGAAAATATCCCCAGTGTTTATCCCCACTCCATGCCCCCAGTATAGCAAGCATTAAAAAGACACTTTGCAATGCTCAAACAGATGATTATCTGTGTTTTCCAATCTATGCAAAGGTACAGTCAGGCTATTTCACAGCTCTCCTTTTCCATCCCCGACAGAATTCTCTTGACTGTGAAAACATAGATTATAGATTAGGTATTACAAATTTGCCTCTGCCACCACTCTGGGAATCTGGAGGTAGTGACCTTATAAAGCACTGACAGGAATCCATTTGTAACCCTCTGGTCCCTGTGAAAACCCTGAAGTGAAGAAATAAGCTCACACTTCTGAGGCTGCTTCCAGCTTCGATGAATGAGATGCCAGAGAAAATGTGCAAGGGCATTGCGCCCATCTGGCAAGCTTAGACATAAAGTTTCTAATGAAAGGAATGAGAAGAAATTCTAAGAGAGAATAAGAGCATTTTTCAGTACAGGAAGCTTCACACCTCCCAATTTTTACAACTCCTGCATAGCACTCAATTTCATATTGAGGGATGTGGAGAAAGAATTCATCTGAGATCCACCTTACACAAATGTGCAACCCACCCATAATTTGGGGAGTTAGTAATAAACCACTGAGCAAAGTCAACTAAGAAGCCAAAGGTCAAACACCTAGACAAGTGAGAGAAAACATAAGACAAACAAAAAAGAACTTCTAAGTATTCTTTAAAACATAGAATAATGGGATCAGTTCCAGCACAAACCATTACAGGCTGCAGTCAGAATTAACACAATACCAAAATTCTTACTTCCTACATAAGTCACTCTTTCTGGGAAAGCCTATATCACTTTCTTATTAGCACTGGTTGGAAACCTCCAGGGCATCTCTGGCTCCTGCTCCTTCAATCCCGCATCCAGAAGGTGCCAAATCTTTCTAATTCTACCCTGACAACACCTCCCTGCCTCCTGTCCTTGTCCTGTTACCACTTACGTTAAATCAGTTTACTGATTTCCCATTTCCTCTCCATTCCAAGCCCACACTGCTACACCTGTATTCTTTTTTGTTGTAGTGATAAATAATAATTTGAAATTTTCCATCTTAACCATTTTTAGCTGTACAGTTCAGTAGTGTTAAGTGTATTCATATTGCTGTGAAATAGACCTCTAGGAATTTTTCATCTAGGAAATCTGAAACTCTATGCCATTAAACCACTCCCTCTTCCTCTTTCTACCCGATTCCTGACAGCCACCATTCTACTTTCTGTTTTTATGAATTTGACTACTTTAGATCCTTCATATAAGTGGAATCATACAGTATATGTTTTTGTGTGTGTCAGACTTATTTCACTTAACATAATGTCCTCAAGTTTCTTCCATATTGTAACATGTGACAGAATTTCCTTCCATTTTAAGGTTGAACAATATTCCATTGTGTGTATACACCACATTTTGTTTATCCATTGGTGGATATTTGGGTTGCTACCCCTTGGCTATTGTGAATAGTGATGCTATAAACAAGGCCCTGTTTGCAATTCTTTTGGCTATATACCCAGACATGGCTTTGCTGGACCATATGGTAATTCTATTTTTAATTTTTGAGAAAGCTCTGTAGTGTTTCTATACTGGTCATACTATTTTACTTTCTCACTCACAGTACACAAGTGCTCCAGTTTCTCCAGATTCTCACCAACACATGTTATTTTCCATTTTTTTTAAAGTAGCCATCCTCATGTGTGTGAGGTGTTATTGCAATTTTGAGCTGCATTTCTGTAATGATTAGTGATTTTGATCATTACATCTATATTTTTATTCCCTATCTTTAGTCAAACCCCAATGTTTATAGCTCAAATACCATCTCCTCTAACATAGTGTCTGGAATATTGCAGGTCTTCAATAAATAGTTACTGAAAAAGGACTCCACATTTTAATGTGTAATTCATTGGTTAAGCCCGCCAAAATATTTATAATTTCAAATCAATAGTGTTGCGCTCTTTTCGTGTGTGTGTTGGAAGAGGAGGAGATGTGGATGGGGAAAGATAGAGTTTTTGTTTCTCAGTCATCCAGACTCATCCTAATTCTCCTGACCACATTAATCAACTTCCAACTTAAAAAAAATTTTTTGAATGCCAAGTACAGCCCACATCTAGTAATTGTACAGCCAGCAGGCTGTTGCATTTACCCTCCTGTTGCTCACAAGCTGACATTTAAATACTCCTTCTTCCTGTCCAAATATTAACCACATACAGCTGGCCATTTGGGTTCTGAAACAATGTTTGATAGGGCACATTTCAAATACAATTCTGGAAAAATATTCAATTACTCCATTTTCATTTTACTCACTAAATGGTAGCTCCCCTCTCAAGTTTAATTACACTCACTTGAAATTAGAATTCACAGGAATGCATTTTATTTAGATTTCCTGGAAGGTATCAGGCACCAGTTAGTTGGCCTTAAAGCAGCATAGCCACGAGGCCCTTCGCAGCTGAGCCCTCCGTCTTTGCCACGTCACTGTTCTCATTAGATAGCACTGATTAGGTGGCTCATTCAGTGCTCGCAGCCGACCAACAGTTTTACACACTCAGACAAATACATTAGATGTACATTTTAAATTATTTTTTGCATCCTACAGACAGCTTCAGCTTAGGTCTAGAATGGTCTGTGTTCTGTGACCCAAAAATCCTCATTCATTTGAATGAGTGAATAGCTTTGCCAGATAATTCAACTAACATTTACCAAGAGCCTACCCTGCGCCAGGCACTCTTCCAGACACTCCAGTTATTCAGCAAGCCTTTATTAAATTCCTTCTATTTGTCAGGCATTTTTCTATGGATTGGGGATTTCAATTCACATAATATATGATTTCTCTCTTCAAGGAATCTAGGAAATGTTTCAGATGTGTGCTCGGTGCCTGTGGGAAACACAGCCTTTGTGTTCCACAATTTGCAGTTTTATAAGAGTCACTATAAGCTGACTTCTGATTAATTATGGTTTTCTAGAATAGTCCGATTTCAAATAGTTAGCTTATACCCAATTATGTATGAGATAGTGTCCCAGTTACTACCATGGTTAGTGCAAAGGGGACAGAATAAACTGCCACCTATTCTTTATAGGTTATGGTCATCACTTTAAATTTGTAAACATATTTGGATTAACTCTATTTTGTAAATCACGGTATCAAATACCTCTATAAAGAGCAAGAATGATAATCAGTATTTATTAAGTGGCCAATATGCCATTGATTCTTTGTGAGACAAAGAAGGAAGATGAAAGGAGAAAGGAAATTTGTGTACATTAGTTACCTACATTGTATTATACTTGGGATTTTCTTTTAATGACGGGTTTACAAAAGGCCAGAGAGTAAATATTTTAAGCTTTATAGGCCATATGGTCCCTATTGCAATTCATCAATTCTGCCATTATAGTATGGGTATGGCTATGTTCCAATAAAACTTTATTACAAAAAGAGGTGGAGGGCCAGATTTGACCGGTGGCTGTGCTGGCCGACTTTATTTTCTACCATCTCCCATCTCTGCCCTTTGTTTCTGCTAAGTACTCTGCCTGAGAAGCCCTGCCCTGTGCCCTCACCTGTGTACCTTCTGCCTGTGCCACAAAGGCCAATTCAAGTCCTTCCTCTCCCTCTTCTGATACAAGTTCAAAAAATCTCCAAATAAATAATTAGCTTTTCTATAGTACTTATACTTTTGCAAATCTTTTTTTCTCTTACAACAATCTTTCAAAATGGACAATGGAGGTATTACCACTCCTGCTGGGTTTATGAGAAACAGAAGTGGTAGGATGGAGGACCATGCGCAGGACAGGAGGAGAAGGGACCAGAGAGGTGGAGGTTCTTCCCACCACATCCAGAATCAGATGTGGGGTGCTGAATCTCACTTCCCCAGACGTGGCCCAAGAGGCTGGAAGGGTAGGACAGTAAGGGCCCCTGTAGAAAGGAACTGGCAGATTCAACCTCTCCCTTCCTTCTCTCCACAAACAACATCTAAGACAGAACAGCCTGTCCTACACAACTGGAAGTTCATTATTTTGCATTTGTTTGTTTTTGTCTGTGATACTGTGGCCACCCCTACCTCACTTCCTTTCTCCCACATCCTCAGTGCCCTGGGATTTTATTACTCTATGAAACATTACGACATAAACTTTGCCTCAGACTTTGTTTTCTAGGGAACTTGAGCTAACAAATTGTGAGACCTGGAGAACCTCAGTCTAAGACATTGGAGCTGGAATGCTCAGTTTTGGGATAGAATTCCCCATGAATCTCTTACAGAAGGTATGGCCCTACTGCATCAAAGGACAAGGAATTTCTTCCGCTGGCATCCATAAAAACGTGTCAGGCTAAGTTGTAGATTCACAAGTACAGTCTTACTGTACGTCTCAGGCTAAGTTGTAGATTCAGAGTACAGTCTTACTCTTCATAGTTCTCAACACCCACCTGTCTGAAAAAAGAAGGACCCCACTGCTGGTGGTAATTGACTGTACCAATCCCTAGCATATAGTGACATCACAGCTAGCAAAGCTTTCACTTGCCATTGGCTGAGATGGGGTGCAGGTAAAGTGCAAGACATTAGAAGGTCAAATGTCTGCACCCTTGAATTGATAGAGGATAATGATAATTAAAAAGGATGTAGTATAGAATAGTTATTTTGGAAGGCATTTGAGGCCTGGCAAAAGAAATTAAATCCAACCATCTAATTGCCAGCTTTAGGCATGTTTCAAAAGTGTTAAGCTTCTATGTCATTTTAAAAGAGACTCTAATCTCCTACAACTGCAGGGCAGACTGTACTGAAAATCAAGCCCAGGATGTGATTTTTTACAAGCCACATATTTGCAAAAGAGATTAAATGTGCAACCTTAACCTGTCTTCTATGTAAAACTCAGAGCCTAATGGGTGACAGTGAGACTATGAAACCTGGTATGTGGACATTTTTGTGTTTAAGCCTGGGAAGCTTGGACCCTCTGGGTCAGCAAAGGAAGCCTCTCCCCATTGCCAGAGGAGAATAGTTCTCTCCATCCTCCCGCTATCAACTTGCCTAAAAACCATGGACTGACCTTACCTGAAACACACATATGGCAAAATGACATTTACTCTCCTTGAGATCTGACCCCCACTATCCTTTATGGCCTCCAGACCAATAACCAGGACCAGGACATACCACAGTGTGAGCAGAGATACACAGGCCATATTCTGTGAAGTAACAGGCTATACACCCAATAAATTATAGGACTTTGCACATGCACAGAAGTGAATCTTGAGGGTGAGAGACCACAGGGCAGAGTAAAAGGAGAGATAAGGGATAGTGATTGGCATGAGGGCACTCATGGCAGACTCAGAATTCAATGAGCTGATCCTAACAAATGCTGAGATGACTTCTAGAAACATGGGCATACTGAAAGCCTGCAACTGGGTAGAGATATTGGGATTTTGCTGGCATAGTTCTGAAGAAGGACAGAAGACTCAGAGAGGTGACACTTAAAATAGACTTACTTGTATAAAACCTAAGACTCCACTGTATGATTAAATTTTTTGGGAGAGTTCAAAGGGCACTTCATTCAGTAAGGCCATAGGAACTAGTAGTGGTGAAAGGGCTCAAAATTCATTGAGATGTTTATATTGCTGCCCTCTATAGGCAGCCGGTGCCTGAATATGCTGCCATGGAACCAAGATCCCTGATATAAAAGGGTTTTTAGGATTCCAGATAAGGAAAAGGCCAGAAAACAGCACTTGACAATGAGAGGAGAGCTGGACATAATTACCATAAAGTACAGCAAGGCTGGAGTATCATTTGGGGGTGGTGGTCTTGAACAAAAACAATCAGTGATAATGTGTAATATATATAATGGTGTTCCAGGGTCAAGTTGGGTAGTTTAACCAGGATACTGCTTGATTTGTATAATCAAACACACACACACACACACACACACACACACACACAATGGTATATACAAGAGCTGAACAGAAGGTTGGTATCAATCACAATGGAATCATAGTCCTCTCATCTATTTTTCAGATTTAAGCCAGTTCACAGACCCAAAGCTCCATACCCAAAGTAAGTATTAGCAAACTCCTACAATTCGTTGATTTATAGTCTATTACTTCCTAGAATATTGCTCGCTTACCCCTGCTCACACTGTGGTAAGCACAGGCTCTGGTTATTGGTCTGGCAGCTGTCATGCTAGGTAGAGCGAGGCAGGTTGAAGAGGAGGCTAGGTCTCCTTGAGGAAGAATTCTGCAACATCAGTGAAATATATGCAGAAAATGTACCTCTGATTCTTCCCCCAAAGAGACTTACAATCATTTTCAAGAGTAACTTTTCCCCTTTGAGAAAGGGGAAAATCCAGAAATTTCAAGAACTGTTAAATAGAGGGTCTGAGCTGACACTAATACCGAAAGATCTGAAAAATCCCACCATGTTCCTCTGGTCAGAGTAAAGGCTTGCTGAAGTTATGTGGTAAGCATGGTTTAACCCAAAGTTACCGTGGGCCTAGTGAGTCCACTGATTCATGCTGTGGGTTTTCCTGTCACTAAAGGAGCAGTTCGAATAGATATGAGGATTTTCACATCTGCTTCCTCATTTGTGGAGTAAGATCCATTATGGTAATACGGGCCAAATACAGTCCCATGAAATGGCCTCCATTTGCCAAAATAATAAATTGCAAACCATATTGTATTCCTAAAGGAACTGAAATGAGTAATGCCACAATCAGAGACTTTAAAAAGGCAAGGATAGTGATCTACACCATATCTCCCAATTCCTCTGACTGGCCTCTGCAGAACATGGGTAGATCTTGGTAGATAAACCATAGGCTACTATAAAATCAAACATACACTAGCACCAATACTAGTGAGTGAACTTCATGTAATACCTTTACTAAAATAGATCAACACGGACTCCCATACTTAGTGTGTTGCTACTGAGTTGATGAATGCTTTTCTTCTTTTGCTATCCATTAGAGACAACATCAAAAGTAATTTTAACTTCAATATGCCTTCACTCTAATAGCTTTAGGGCCCTGTCAATTCTCTTGTAATCTAGTCCTCAGGGATTTGACATTCTGATGACCATCTTGACACACTGCAGAACAACACTTTGGTCCATCATTTTGTTGATATCCTACTAATTAGATCGAGGGAAAGGAAGTGGCAAATACTTTAGAGATATCAGGAAGAGGACACACAAATATTGGAATGTGGGAGATAAACACCTCAAATACTTGGGGCCTGCCAAATTAGACAATTTTCTAGAGTTTCCAACAGCTTGTGGGGAATACCTAAACATCTCCCTAAAATAAAGCAGAAATTGTTGTACTTTGTACACCTAGTACTATGAAGGCAACAGAGTACTTGTTGGAATTCTCTGGACTTTAATGTAACATTTAGCACACTTGGAAAAACTCCTAAAATTTATTTATCAAAGGCTGCCAGAGGAAGAAAGACCTTGTAGTAGGTTCAGGCTATGGCACAAGCTGCCCCACCACTTGAACTATATATTACAGCAAACTGCATGGTTCTGGAGGGATCCATAGTTGATAAAAATTCTGGGCCAGTTCAAATATCAGATTTTGCAGTGCAGATCTACAGAGTTCTTAAGCAATACCATGTCCTCTGCAGCAACGAACTACTCTCCTTGACAAATAGCTCCTTCTGTGCTATTGGGTCTTAGATGAAACTAACATTTGAATTTAAAACACCTAGTAAGTTGTCCATCATGAGCTAAGCATTCTTATATCCACAGAGTTTAAGCCCAAGCTAATGTAGAAGAAATCCTCCATATATGGTTAAAGTGGTGCATTTTATACCAGACTCAAGCAGATATAGCAAGTGCAAGTAAATATAGTATAAAAAGGCAAGTTCCATGATCAAATGACTACTATGTCACTTACTTGTGTGATACCAACATGTTTTTCCCAAACCCTATCTGTAGCCTCATGGCAGACTCTTTATGATCTATTGATGGAGGAAGATGATTCACAGGTACATTTCAGGAAATGTTGGCAATAGAAGTGAACTGTTGCTTCATTACAACCAACACAAGAATGGTCTCCAGGAGGCAAAGGTGCAAGCATGCAGTCAGCCATCCACTTTGTATGAAGGAAAGAGTGGCCTGTAGTATAGACATAAATGTCTGTAACTGGTATAGCTTGACAAATAGACCAGGAGTTGGAAGAATAAACCTGGAAATAAAAAAGGATGTTTGGATGAACAGATGGAAATGCTCAAAGAGCTTGAAAATCTTTGTATCTCACATCATGAAAAAGAATTCATGCTAGAGAAAGTTTTTAAGAATGAAGTTAAAGAAGATGATGCTAGTGGATGTGAGCTAGCTTCACTCTTCAGTCCCCTGGTACTTGTCTAGAGATGGCAGCCAAGTATAGACCCAACATCATGAGCAGCTTCCCACCAAGGTTTCTGCCACTGCTGAATGGTCAATTTGGCAGCAACATGGATGGATGCTGAGTTCCCAATAGGGCATGACTCCTTGGGAAGTCCAGCCTAGTGGCCAGTTCATTGCATTGAGCTCCTTCCATATCCTCACTGAAATAAATATTCCAAGTATGGTTTTCCCACCCTGCTTATAGTACTTCTCTCAAAAATTCCAAGAAAGAGTTATAAAATGCCTAGTTAATTGAAAGGTATCCAAATAACACTGTCAGACCAAGTCACCCGAAAGAAGTACAACAATGACCAGGTGACAACTAATCTTAACCATCCCTAGAGGCAGTCTGCCTGATGAAACGACATATCAGCCTGCTGGAAGCTGATACGTTAAGGCACCAGCTCACAGAAAAAAACTTGCAAGGAGAGATCCAAGATAGAGGTGGAATAGGTGGAAACTAAACTCACCTCTTCCCAAGACAAAACTGGAATTACAACTAAAATAGAGAGCTATCAACCTAAATAACCAACTAGCTGAAGAGAAGTATTATAACCAAGGATTTACAGAGGAAGCCCACTTTGAGATTGGTAGGAATGGCAGAGACATGGAAAAAGCTGGCCCCAATCCCAGAGATGGCAGCTGAGATTCTGGAAGGATATCTTGACTGCAAAATTTCACCCTCAGAAATGTGGGGTCTCAATCCCAAGCCAAGCTCCACAGCCCAGAGTACCAGGGCTAGGAAGAAGCACCCACATAATACCTGGCTGTGAAAGTCAGTGGAAATTCTGTGCACCAGGGAGAGATGGGAGACTGCTAGAGACACAGGCACCCTCTTTGCAGGCCAACACACAAAATCTTGCTTGCAGCCAGTCACCCTGGGCTCTGATCGAGGAAGTACAGAATAGCCGAGAGTTGCATGAGGAAAGACTGGGGTTTGTGGCTCAGAGGAGAAAGCTGGAGAGACAGCCACCAGGATCCCTGTGCAGAGTCATTCCCCACATCACAGATGCCATTGTTCTTGGGTGGAGCACTCCCTCCATACAGCATTAGCCTGGGGGAATGCAATGGTCCAATCCTCTGAACTCCCTGATGCTCCTGTGAAACTTGTGTCCTGCTAAGGAGTCAACTGACTGGGCTAGGGTGTGGATGTCTGGGCAGACTCAGGCAGTGTCAGTGACTGAGTGGTGTGGCTTTGGGGCAGAGACAATTTCTCTCACTTTCATGTGAACTTGACTGGTACCTCCTCATCACAGGAAATCCACTAGCCCATCCTCCTGAATTCCAATGGCATGTCCTGCTGAGATCAAGCTCCTAGCAGAATCTTGGACAGACTGAGTTGTGTGTCTCTAAGATAGGGGTTATTTTTCCCTCACGCACCCAAACAGTGAGGAGCACCCCTTTCACATGGCCAAATTGTGGTATGTTTAGACCTAATAAACTATCCTGGCCTCATCCTCAAGACTCCCTGAGATTCTGCCCCACATTGAAGGTATGTGAGAACCCAACAGATGGCAGCTAGACTTGGTAAACCCAGAGACATTTGCTGAGTGGCCTCAGACCCTGCCTTGGCATGAAGTTTGAACCTGTGTCAATCTGATGATGCCACTCACTCCCACCTGTTGACTCACTGAGAAACTACCTGAAGCACTTGAATACTGACAGAGGCTCTTTCAGTGACCGAGCCTCACAGGCAGCTAGCAGGTGGAAGCAGAACTTTTGGTGCTTTGGCCTTTTCCTGACCTGCCCCCATACTCAGTGGAGGTCGAAGCCAGCCTTGGTGCTCAGGTTATCCCTTCCCAAACACACTCAATCCCAGCAGAGGCAACCACAAACTGTTCATAGGTTTGTATCTCTAAACAGGTTGCGCAGGACCAGACACAGGCAGTATTGGCATTGCCCTCCCTCGTAAGAAGGCCAGAAACAACACACCCAGTGGCCAGCTTCAGACAACATCCAAACAGGATCCATTTAGCTTCACAAGTGTCATATCCAAAGGGAGATCTTTGCACGTACCAGACCCTGCTGAGGTGATTTCAGCACCTATACAACCTCTTGTACTCTGTGTCAGCATTGAAACTCAGTCAGCCAGACTGAGGGTCAACCTTATGCACATGGGTCAGTAGCAAATAAGACACAATTATAACAGTAGGGTCCACATAATCCACACAAGGGACATTCCTGGAGTATCCAGTTCAGGTGATCAAGGAGACGGGGTCCCACAACACCTATTACATAAGATAACTCTACCAAGACTGGAATTCACAGCAGATCTACCTAATACACAGAAACAAACACAAAGTAAAAGCCAAAAGAGAGAGACAAAAAAATATAGAAAGATGCCACAAATGAAAGAACCAGAGAAATATCCAGAAAAAGAGCCAAATGAAATGGAGTCAAGAAAAGTATCAGTATAAGGTTTTTTTAAAATGTTATAGGCATGCTCAAGAAACTTAGTGAGAACTACAACAGCATGACAAATGTCATAGAAACCATAAAAAATAGCCAGTAGAAATAAAGAATACAATATCTGAAATGAAGTATACAATAGAATGAATAAATAAGCTGGATGAAGCAGAGGACTGAATCAGTAATTTGGAAGACAAGGTAGCAAAAAAAAATCCAATCAGAAAAGGAAAAAAAAAAAACTTTTAATGAGGATAGTTTAAGAGACATTTGGGATAACAAGAAGCATAACAATATGTGCATCATAAGGGTACCAGGAAGAGAAGAGAGGGAGCAAAGGATTGAGAACCTATCTTAAGAAGAATTAATGACTGAAAACTTCCCTAACCTGGTGAAGAAAAAAAAAAAAAAAAAGACATGTCCAGGAAGCACAGACAGTCCCAAACAAAATGAACTCCAAAAGACCCACAACACCACACATCATAATTAAAATGGCAAACATTGAAGACAAATACCATATGACCTCACCTTTAAGTGGAACCTAATCAACAAAGCAAACAAGCAAGCAAAATATAACCAGAGACATTGAAAATTAAGAACAAACTGACAGTAACCAGAGGGGAAGTGGAAGGGGATAACTGGGGGGGAAAGGGGAAAGGATTTTCCAGAACATCTGTAAAGGACACATGGACAAAACCAAGGGGGGTGGGATCAGGGGAGGGAGATGGGGATGGCTGGGGTGGGTGAGTTGTGAGGAGGAAACGCATGTTGTACTTGATCGGCAATGTAGAAAAAAAAAGAAAGAAAGAAAAGACAAAGACAGAATATTGAAAGCAGCAAGAGAAAGACAATGAACTGCAAGAGAGCTCCCATAAGACTTTCAGCTGACTTCTCAACAGAAACATTTCAGGCCAACATTAATTTTCAAAGTGATGAAAAGCAAGGACCCACAACCAAGACTACTTTAACAAACAAGGCTATCATTCAAATTTGAAGGAGAAATAAAGAGCTTCCCACACAAGAAAAAGCTAGAGGAGTTCATTACCACCAAACCAGTATTACAAGAAATGTTAAAAGGTCGTCTTTAAGGCAAAGTTCGGGGAGGAGGAAGAGGAACATAAATGTAAAGCATAAAATTACAATAAATATGTACCTATCAATAATCACTTTAAATGTAAATGGCTTAAATGCTCTAGTCAAAAGACACAGAGTGACTGAATGGATAAGAAAGCAAGATATATATATATGCTGTCCACACAAGACCACATCAGAATGAAAGATATACACAGACTAGAAGTAAAGGGATAGAAAAAGATATTTTATGCAAATGGAAAGAAAAAAAAGATGGGGTGGTAATAATTATATCTGACAAAATATAATTTAAAACAAAGAGACAAAAAAGGATACTACATATAATAAAGGGAGCAACGTAATAAGAAGCTATAACCCTTGTAAACATTTATATACCCAACATAAGAACCCCCAAATGTATAAAGCAAATATTGACTAGCATAAAGGGAGAGACCAATATTAATGCAGTCTTAGTATGAGATTTTAACACTCCATTGACATCAACGGATAGATCTTCCAGAAAAAATACCAACAAGGAGGCAGCAGCCTTGACATATTATATCAGATGGATTGAATTGATATTTTAGAGAATTTCACCCCAAAGTAGCAGAATATATACTCCTTTCAAGTATATATGGAACATTTTTCTAGAATAGACTATGATAGGACACATATCTTAATAAATTTAAGAAGATTGAAATCATATTAAGGATCTTCTCTGACCATAATGATATGAAACTATAAATCAATTGCAAGAAAAAAAACTTAAAAACACAAACACATGGAGACTAAATAACATGTTACTAAACAATGAATAAGTTAATGATGAGATCAAGGAAGAAATTGATAGATATCTTGAAACAAAAATGAGAACACAACAACCCCAAATCTATGGGACACAGCAAAAACAGTCCTAAAGGCAAATTCTAGCATTACAGGTCTACCTCAAGAAGCAAGAAAAATCTCAAATAAACAGTTTAACTGTATGCATAAAAGGACTAAACAAAAACAAGCCCAAAGTGGGTAAAAGAGAAGAAGTAAGAAAAATTACAGAAGAAATAAATAAACTTGAGTCTAAAAAACAAAACAAAATATCAGTGAAACCAAGAGCTGGTTCTTTGAAAAGATAAACAAGAATGAAAAAACTTTAACCAGACTAACATCAAGAAAAAAAGAAAGAGAGGGGACCCAAATAAGTACAATCAGAAATGAAAGGGGAGAAATAACAACTGACATCAAAGAAATACAAAGGATTGTAAGAAAATACTACAAACAACTATAAGCCAAAAAACTGAACAATCTGGAAGAAATGTATAAATTTCTAGAAACAAACAACCTTCCAAAACTGAATCAGGAAGAATGAAAGAATCTGAATAGACAGATTTCAACTAGTGAAATTGAAGCAGTAATAAAAATAAATCCCAACAGACAAAAGTCTTGGGCTGCACAGCTTCATGGTTAAATTTTACCAAACATTCCAACAAGAGCTAACACCTATCCTTCTCAAACTATTCTATAAAATTCAAGAGGGCAGAAGACTCTGAAGCTATGAGGATAGCAGTATCCTAATTCCAAAACCAGATAAAAACACCACAAAGAAAGAAAGAAACTTATAGGCTAATATCCCTGATGAACATAGATGCTAAAATCTTCAACAAAATATCAGTAACTAGATTCAGCAATGCATTAAAAAGGGCATACACCAGGATTAAATGGGATTTATTCTAGGCATGCAAGGTTGGTCCAATATCTGCAAATCAATAAATGTGACACACCACATAAACAAAAGGAAGGATAAAAACATAATCATATAAATAGATGCAAAATAAGCATTTGATAAAATCCAGCACCAATTTATAATAAAAACTCTCAGCTAAGTGGGAGTAGAGAGAACATATCTCAGTATAATAAAGACCATATATAACAAACACACAGCCAACATCATACTCCTTGGGAAAAATCTACAGGCATTTCTCTGAAGATTGGGAATAAGACAGGAATGTCTGCTTTTACCACTCTTATTCAACATAGTACTAGATAGCCCAGCCATAGCAATTAGACAAGAAGAAATAAAAGGCACCCAATTGGAAAGGAAGAAGTAAAACTGTCATTATTTATAGGTGATATGATACTACATATAAATAACCCTAAATATTCCACTAAAAAAAAAATACTGGTAAATGAATTAAAAAATGTATAGGATACAAAATAAATACTCAGAAATCAATTGTATTTTTGTGCACCAATAATGAATTATCAGAAAGGGAAACTAAGAAAATAATCCCATTTACTATTGCATCAAAAAGAAATAAAATACCTAGGAATAAATTTAACTAAGGATAAAATAGACTTGTAGTTGAAAAATTATAAGACACTGAAAAAAGAAATTGAAGAAGATACACATAGATGGAAGATATACCATATTTATTGATAGAAAAAATTGAAATTATTGAAATGTCCATAGAATGCAATTCTATCAAGGTACCAAAAGCATATTTCACAGAACTAGAACAAGTATTTCAAAAATTTATATGGAACAACAAAAAACTTCAAATAGTCACAGGAATCTTGAGAAAGAAGAACATAGTTGGAGAAATCACACTACCAAATATCAAACTATGCTACAAGGCCATTGTAACCACAATAGCTTGATACTGGCAAAAAAACAGAGCTATGTGTCTGTTTTCACATAGGTCAATAGAACAGAAATAAATCCATGCCTTTATGGTCAATTAATATTTGAAAAAGGAGTCAAGAATATGCAGTGGGATAAAGATAGTCTATTCAATACGTGATATAGTGAAAATTGGGTAGATAAGTTAAAAAAATGAACCTAAACCATCTTCTCACACCATACACTAGAATAAACTCAAAATGGTATAAAGACTTAAATGTTAGACTCAAAACCATGAAGATCCTAGAAGAAAATATAGGCAGTTTAATTTCAGACATTTCTCATAGCTATCTTTTTTCTGGTATGTTACCTCAGGTAAGGGAAAGAAAAGAAAAAATACAGAAATGTGACTGCATTGAACCAAAAAGTTTATGCACAGCAAAGAAAACCATAAGCAAAATGAAAAGACTACCCACTGAAAGGGAGAACATATTCACCAATAATACATCTGGTAAGGGATTAATATCCAAAATTCATAAAAAACTTATAAAACTCAACACCAAAAAACAAACTATTCAATTAAAAAATGGGCAAAGGACCTGAATAGACATATGAAAAGGTGCTCAATGTCACAAATCATCAAAGAAATGTGAATTAAAACTGAAATGAGGTATCACCACACAACTGTCAGAAAGGCTATCACCAATAAATCAATAAACAATAAGTGCTGGTGTGGATCTGGAGAAAAGGGAACCCTCATGCCCTGTTGGTGGGAATGCAGACTGGTGCTGCCACTGTGGAAAGCAGTATGGAGTCACCTCAAAAAAAATTAGAAATGGAAATGCTTCATGACCCAGTGATTCCACTTCTAGGAATTTATCCAAAGAAACCTGAAACACTAATTTTAAATTATATGTGTACCCCTATGTTCACTGCAATGTATTCACAATAATCAAGATTTGGAAGCAGCCCAAGTCCCCAAGTAGATGAGTGGACAAAAAAGTTGTGGTACTTCTACACAATGGAATGCTACTCGGCTATAAAAAAGAAGGAAGTCTTATCTTTTGCTTCACATAAACCTGAAGAGTATTACGCTAAGTGAAATAAGCCAGTCAGAGAAATACAAGTGCCATATGATTTCACCTATATGTGGAATCTAATGAACAAAATAAACTAATAAACAAAAATAGAAACAGGCTCATGGATACAGAGCACAGACTGTCAGCTGTCAAAGAAGAGGGGACTTGGGGGACTGGGTGAAAAAGTTGAAGGGATTAAACAGAAAAAAAGAAAGAAAATAAAAGAATAAACCTTGCAAGTTTTGATGCTACCTTTCAAGAGGGGGTACAGGTTTTGATCCAAAGACTGATACCATGTTCCCAACAGGTAGAAAAAACTGATCCAGGAACCAAGTGATGAAAGTAGGAGAGGACCCATGACCATTACTC